>DWFO01005331.1:0-10616 GCA_018246595.1 Mimoniades nurscia nurscia
ATGGGACACTTAAGACCATAGTCTGCCACGCTGGCCAAGTGCATGAATGACGTGTTGGAGTGCGTCCGTCCGTGCGTGCGTGCGTGCGTGTGTGTGCGTGCGTGCGTGCGCAGTACCTGCTCGCAGGGGATGGGCCCGCCGCCGGGCGGCAGCAGCGCGGGCGGCAGCTTGTCGTCGCCGCGCCGCCGCGCCGCGCGCGCGCCGCCCGCCTTCGCCTGCTTCGGCTCCTTCGACGCCCTGCCGCCGCCGGCCGGAGCGAGGAGGGGGGGGGGGAGAGGGGCGCATTATTTAAACAATTCCATCTCATATATTAATACTCTGTCACCTAAATCCACCTCAATATATGTACTTGTGAGCATCCTGAAACATACTTCCTACAATTTCGTATTACAGTACAATTTAATACAATCTCAACTCACCTTTGAGCGTGTTACAGTAGGGCCCGTCATCCACAACGGTACAGTGTAGTCGTTTCGGTGAGTCTCACAAGCATATTAACTTACTCTATGATAATCTTCCTTCACAATGACCTGCCCATTGAGGGCGTACAAAGCAACACCGCCCGAGTGCAGATAAACAGACTTCACACACATTAGAAACACTTCTAAGATATACAACTCACATAACAATGTTCCTTCGCAGCTACAGCGAATCGAATAACCAACATTGGTAATATTACTTTCAGAAGGGAGAGATGTTCATATCAACTGATACTCACTTGTCCCCAGTGTTGTGTTTCGCGGACACGCTCAAGTGTCTCTTGTACGCGTCCTGAGACACGAACTTGACGTCGCACATCTCGCACAGCGGCCCGTCCTCCGGCACCTGCGCACCACATTTATCTGCATATCATCTCACGCCAAACATTCCCTCGCAATCCTGGAGGCGCGCGCGGGCTCGTGAGCACACGAACGTGGGCAAAGCCGCGGGCATAGAACAGTTTACGTGTCGTCACTGGCCCGTCTGCCGCCTGGACCGAACTGCTGACTTCTAAGTGCGACAGTAGCGACATTCGCGCAATAGTGCTGCCATCTGCGCATCGACAGCGCCGCTGCCAACAAAGCAGCCCGGGTCCACGTTGTGATTAGTTACAACGGTGTATGTACCTGTGCGCTATCCAAGCGGTGTTTCAGTTTCTTGTGCAGCTCGATGCCCTTCTCGCTGACGAACGAGTAGCCGCACAGCTCGCACACGAAGTCCGACGGGTGCTTTATGCGGATGTGGCCCATGTACGTGGTGAACTTGCTGCCGACACACAAACCAACTAGCTATTGGCATTATAAGAGTATTGATTTATTCGTGTTCCAGCGCTGAACGAAATTCGACCTTATTTCGTGCGCTGTTAGCGCGCATTTTCAATATCCGCAACGCATTGGTATCTAATCGAATGTTGCAAATGCCCATACGCTACTGTTACCACTTACCACTATGTTTCCCATTTTCATAGATTAAAAAAAACTGTAAATTTTGTACTTTATTTAGACTCTTATAAAACCACAGGTTATTATAGACTTGGGACCTTAGTTGTAACAATTACATAATCTGCAGGAGTGAGGGCGCAGCCACCGCTCCCCGCCTTACTTGGCGACACACTTAATAAAATACACTTAACAATTATTATTCCCCAGCAAGTGTATAACACAGTAGATTATAAGAAACTGTCTAGAAATAAAATTTATTCATATATATAGTCTGTCCTTGTTTGTTCTTGGATAAACAAATATTTTATTTCTCTCTAGATCACCCGTAGGTCGAGGCACACTCACAGGAACTCGTCTTGGCAGTGCGGACACTTGTACTTGGTGCCCTTGTGCCACCGCTCGTGCAAGCGCGCGGTCTGCCTGTTGGCAACAGGAATAACACGTAAATAGACTTATCTAGCCACGCCGCGGGCTGCTGAGGGAGGCCAAGATTCACCCTATCACGATCAAATAGACCACATGCTGATGGGCGAGTCAGAAGTGTCCGAGACCGGCGCGCGTTGACGAGAGTGAAGAATCTACAAGGCAGTTCTGTATGGATATAGACAGAACATGAACATGTTTGTATGTAGCTTTCCTTACATCGACAAGATTAATAATTCATAGCACACTCAAGATTCAGGGATGAGTTTCGGGATTATGTTCTCGTATGTAACGGGCAGCGATACTCGTAATCAGATTCCAGTGTCGCTCAAATCCATCACTAATATTATGTATTAATGCCAATCCTATCCGAAAATTATTACGGATATCTGAGGAACGCTGTGACAATTTAATATAGATTTAATTTGATAGAATGTTATCAAATCTGCTATTGGATACAGAGCTGACTGTGGTTGGATACAAATATCTACAAATAGATGCAAATTTGTCTTTCTTTTTTCCGCCTCAAATGTCCGCTAGATGCTCACCTGTGCGTGGTGACGTATGGACACTGGTTACAGCTGAACCGCTGCGTGTGGTGCGCGGTGATGTGCTTGCGGAGCGCGTGCGGGTGCTTGAAGTGGGTCTTGCATATCTCGCACTCGTGCTCGCCGCACCGCTGCAACGCGACCGTGTGGATACACCACGTACCAAGCCTGTCCTCTCCCCCCCCCCCCTCATGTCCTCCTCTTCACAGAGTCGTTAAAGTCCGACGCTCGTGTCATGATACACGCTTAACGTTTAGTTACACATAGATACATGTGTATCGTAAACTTAATGTTTTTGTAATGTTATTAGTACCGATTTATGACACAAATATAATAATACAATATGGAATTGGGCTTTGGGAATTGGTCTCAGTCTGTAATGTTACTTAAAATATTTATTAAATAAATAAAATTTTCCTCCAGACAGACATGTTCCTCGTTTTCTAAGAAAATGTTTTGTTCTATCTACCTACTTTGCTTTTCTTAACAAAACACCCTAACACAAAAATATATTATTCTGGGAATGAGCGAGTTAATTATAAATGAAAATAATAAATCAAGTATTGATCACAAGTACCCCGATAAACGCGACGTAAAATGGGAGGGTTAAGGCCATAGTCTGCCACGCTAGCCCAGTGCGGGTTGGCAGACTTCACACGCCTTACAGAACATTGTCGACAGCTCTATGTTGTGCAGGTTCCCTCACGATGTTTCCCTCCATTAAATACTAATATGATGATGTGGTACATTTCGCCTCTGGATGGATGAATGGCAAAGTCTAGATGTTACTTACAACGGTATGCCTCGTCATGTGGCCGTTGAAGGCGTCCTTATCCAAAAAACCCTTGTAGCACACGGTACATTTGAACATGGAATTTCTATAATTCGCCGATTCCTGTCTCTTCACAATTTCCGCTACCTGGACGACAAGAAAAATGTCCCTTTATAAATCCCTTCAGTTACGGACAAGGGATACCTTGCAAACAACAATCGATACTTTTGTTATATCGACATAGATTCGACAACACTATTGCATAACCACCCACGTTTATAACAAAGACAACAAGAGAAATTGTTTACATCACCTGCTCCTCAATGGTCAACTCGGAGATGGTGAACAGAGATTCGTTCAGGTCATCGTTCAGGAACGGCTTGCGACGCCTGTCGACCTTCGGCGGGCCCAGCTCCTTGGTCGCCTTCGTCGCCTTGCTGACTTTCCTCGTTCTCCGCTTGGGCTTGCGCTCCTGTCGCCCCAAGGGTATACTGTCGTCCGAGGAGTAATCCCTGCCTACAAGCGAAACATTTACATTTATGTAAAATAATAGTGTAGAAGATGGATGTTAATATGTACCTAAGCATAGAGATATGACACACTTGGCGCACTGTGCCAGCCCTGTAAGGAACCCGGCCACGCTATATAATAATAAACATAATATTTTATTACTTATTTTATTTCCTATCAAATCTTTTATCATTTTACTAATTATCTCGTATCTTATATCATACTCGTATATTATATCGTATCTTATATCGTACTTATATCATTTTACTTTTTATAATTTTATTTCTCACAGAATGCGCGCATTTACAACATCCTTAGAGTTAGGTCTGCAAAACTCTCCAACCTTCAGACTGGTCTGGAAACCCTTACGTGCATCAATTTACCCAAACAAACGCACAAACGTAACTTTAAGCAACAAACGGAGTGTTTCAACAATGAAAATCATTAAATCGAAAATGGGACAAAGTAACATCTACTCACTGGCAAATGTATCACCATATCCGGCTTCACCGTTGGCGTTGGCAATATAGTTGTGGGGTTCCTGGGCGATGAGCGAGTCGCATTCATCCACCTCCTCCTTGATGACGTCGATGGTCACCTCGTGCAGGCCGGGCGTGTCCTTCACCCCACTCTCCCCTTGTGCGCACTCGCCGGCTGCCTCCGCATGCTCAAGCTTGAGGTCGCAGTGGTCCGGCTGGTAGTGGGTCACGCCCAGGTTGGAGCTCAGCTGGTTCTGCTTGCGGTTTATCGACTTCACCATCTCCATTGTTATCTGGAATGCCGTGAACGGAGTTATTATAGCACATCGTGGTCCAGAGAATTCTTTTGAGGGTGTTCTTTGCCACGAGTGATCTGCTGACATTCAGCACAAGAAAATATTGTTACGTATAGGTACGTAGATTGGCGGCTGGAAACGATGCAATGTACTCGCAGAGGATGGAGAATAAAAGATGATCTCAGAGTCCACAAACTATTCATTCACTCTCTAATGTACCGCTAATATTCGCAGAAATTGTCAAATCGTTCGTAATGGATGGCTTTCGAAAACGTACTGTGTCAGTGCAGCGCCCGCACGGCTTATATATGGTTACATACTGATTGAAACCCATCACATAACTTTGGATAAAAGTGATCTGCAAACCCAGCCGGCTTAAATACTCACATATTCATGTTTCTTGACTATCTCTAGGAGGATCATATGCGCCCTCAAGCTCCTGGTCCTGAAGTGGATACAGTTGAGCAGTCGGTGGGCACACTCGGTGCACAGGTAGGACGGTAGGTTTTCCTCATTGTATATCTGTAACATTTTTTTTATAATAGCATCATGTTGCAGTATCGCAACAACAATTCAAATATATCAATACACTGCTGTTATTAGTTTTTCTACCAACTTCCTTGTGTGGTTTAAGATCTTCTATGCATTTATCATAGAATATAAATAAATATTAATGTAAATTGTGCTTTTCAAACTCATATGAGTACCAAAAGACGGTTGAATGAGGGTGGAGCACGTCAAGTGACAATGAAGATATGATGATGGAACTCAAGGCTGTCTGCCTGCCCTGTAAGAGACCTAACGTAACGCTATAAAATAATAAAATCGTAAGGTAGCCATTTAGGGTGTGATCAATGAGGTATAAGCTTCCTGCAAAGCCTGCGGCGACTTTACTCATGGCTCATCCGTCGTGATTCATGGCCAAGCCAAACAATTGTGTTTCATAGTTCATTGAAGCAATTTTCATTGTGGCTAAAAATGACCTGCTCAAAGGAGAATGTTATAAATACACTTATAAACATTAAACAAAATTCTAATGGGGCTGGTCAATTCTAAGCACAGTGGTATTACGCGATCCACTGAGGAGTAAAACGAATGAGCCAGTGTGACCCCAATAAAGCTCGCTAGTCGACCACACACTTAATAACAGTTTAATATCTAGTATTTTTCTGAAGACCAAGACTCACCTATCTAGACCAAATAAATAAGGTTCTATGCGATGGGGATGTTAGAAGTCTCCGAAACCGCCGTGCATGTATGAAGAGAGTGATGAATGTGGACGAAGCACAACAGGTGTGTAAGAATAGAGATATTTGGCACTCTGTGCTTTCTGCCTACCCCGCAAGGGACCTGGCGTGAAGTTATGTATGTATGTATGTATGTATGTATTTTTCTGAAAATCCTCACCGATATTCCCGTCAGTATCTCATACGCCTGATCCAAATTCTTGTAAACAGTCATCGGATACAAGATGCAATCTGCGGAGAAGCATATCCTGCACACCTGTAAATGTATTACTCAACATCAATATATACACAACTTGGGCTAACACAGACAGACATCTGAACACAGATAAGACAGAGCCTGCTGAGTCTGATCATGATAACCGGACCGCTGTTAAACATAATAGTGCATATGTTTCAACAATTTTCTGAGCAAATTACATAAGTTATTAAATGTTTCGTGAATGCTGCACATGACTGAAGATTAATCCGGCTAGAAACACGTGTGTTTTTTCGGGGTGACGCCGCGACCTCGCTGCACACGGCGGGAGCTCATGAGGAAGGATCTCATATAGGTCTGAAATTACTCAGGCCGCCCCAAATAAACACACTTGAATCTAACCAGATGAGTTCCCAGTAAAATGACATAAGCAAATGTTGGAATTGTGCTTTGGGACGCAAAGATATTAGAAGTCATAATAATAAGCATAACATTACACCTGTAATCGCCAAAGAAGTAGGCAGAGGAGTGTAGTACACTCCCATGTTACAGCAGTTATATACATATATGTTCCACACATAAGCAATCAAGTATAAGGCACCTATGAGGCAGACAAGTTATAATAATATGTAGAAATATTACAGTACCTTCACGTCATTCGCCGTTACTAAGTAATCACACTGAGGAGTGTTCTGCAAAGAAGTAAAATATGACATTAGATTACTATGCAAGTTATAACATACATCAGTCTCCATTGAAAAATCCAATGGTACCCAATCTGCGATTTGAACCCAGAACATCTTGATCCAATGTCGCTCTTCAAACCATGTGAAGAACACAACAGTCATCATTAATATTTAGTGAAAAACTTATATTGCATAAAATACAATTTACAATACATTCATAATAAGTATGAATTAGTTACAGCTGCATATTCAAATACATGTATGAATAATAAACAATCAATTTATCAGAACACCAACCTGCATGATAATTGGCACAGCACCATTGCGGACTTTCCGCAGCCCACTCCTTGTCACATACAAATCATCTGTCAGGAAATGGTTTGAGCACACTGCACTCCGCTCCCTCGGGCTCCAGCCCTCCTTGTCCAGAGCCTTGAGCCATGCCGTTCTAAGAGTCGGCTCAGTGGGAAAACTAGAATATGAGACATTAGGTATGTTGAAACAATATATAGCTCCCAGTTCTGTCATTATGAATCTCTCTACTTAAAGGAGCTTGATATGTGTAAATAAGTTAACTTGAGATTTTCTCTTGAGATACCAGAATTCAAGTATTTATTTTTAATAAATCACTACAGCAGATCACAAGAAAACAGACCGGGTACCAATATCTCAAGCCTTACAAACCTGTCGTTCATCTTCTACAATCATCACTCTCTTCATACCACATTAATTTAACATTTTAACCGGACGCCGGCATAGCGATAATAGATGGTAATAATATATAATATTGTATTCATAATAGTAGATTTATTTTACTTACATGTGAAAAGTAATGCCTTGCGATTTAGAAGTGTGTCTGGTGTCATGTTTACAGGAAGGAACAATGCACCGCATATTTTTATTTACCAATTACAGCTTAAATAAGCTCACATATAAACATTTTTTCATTCAATGCGAAAACACTAGCGCTCTTTTTATTATAGTTCGTAGAAATACATTTCGAAGAAAAGAAATACTTCAGACATACAAAAATGGAGAATTTTATGTAGTATTTGCAAGTTTATTAGATATAGTAAAGTCATACAAATATTAAAAAAAAAAACTTAATAAAAGCTCACAAAAGCGACTTTTTGTATTACCTATTTGACAAGTGTGTCAAACAGTCAATGAGTTATGTAGAAGCTGTTCAGTTCAAGAATCTAAAATAATTTATCTACAAATTATATTTCCCAATGTGAACGTTACAGTTAAAACTGTTTTTTCTTTATTACATGTATTTTCGAAGTAATGAATACATAAATAGATAGTACCCAACTGTAATTGAATAAACGTAGGTATTTTAATTACAAGTATCTGAAACACGCGCAAAATGGCGTACTAATGCGTCAAACATATGTCAAATCTATGTCATGAAGGAGCTTGAAGCTCGCGTTAAATAAATAAATAAACTCAAAAGTATACACAAACAATATTTAGTTATAACTATTAACAATTAATATATTCGAGTTAATCTTTAATTAAATATTTAAATATGTTTTAAGAATACATTTGAATACATATACAAAATAAATCATGTACACTATGTATTTTTATGCTGCCGATTGTTGTTTTTTATAAAAAAAATTGTGTTAAAATGCGGTGCAGTGTTCCAAATTGCAGTAACGATACACGAAGGACTACTAAAAGCCACGGGATAACATTTCACATGTAAGTTCAGTCAGAAAACAGCTGAAGTAAACCAACTAAGTAGGCTATGCAAACTGAATTTCTAATGGAGAAAATTAATTTTGTTCTGCTATATGTATACTTTGAATTTAAGTACATTAATATTAGCAACAACATTCCTCTGTTTCAATATAACAGAAAAAATTTTGAGCATACTTGGTCAAACTATTTATTTATAATTATTTATTAATTTATTTATTTAATGTATATCTCTTGTTATAAGTGTAACGTAACTACACGCCTTTAATCCCCGAAGAGGTAGGCAGAGGAATGCAGAACACTCCCACGTTTCACCGGTTACGTTTACGTCCTATTATGGAATAGCTGGTGAGCCTATTGCCATGCATCGGGTACATGTCCAGACTCCGAAACACTACTAGAAAATCTTAATTAGAAGATTTTGTAGTAGAAGTTGTTGTTTTATAATTCAGAGAATCTTTAAATTGCACTGTAGGAACTAACTGTATTTTTATGTTTTTAATATTGTCCTATATTGCAAATATCAATCCGATAACCACTTAATTCTGAATCGTTACATGAATCGTCTATTCACACTTATTAGACGGCTACAACAATTGTTTACCTATTTATAGTGACTTATATACTGAATATAGAATTTAAATTGAATTGAAATCAATACATGATGCATATGTATAATACATGGAATAAAACTGCATCTATGCAACTCTGCCAGCTTTATCAATTACTACCATGGCGATTTAAGCTTTACGTCAAGAACAAAATGCACTACGACTTTGTTCCACCACGACTATATAAACTAATATCGAATAGCATCGCATGAAGTTTATAAGTAGAAATTATTTATATACATAAATATATTTATTTTAGCGGCGTATACATACATATTGTATACATATATTCGTATTGATAGAATTCGTAATTCCGATACACGATAATTCTTATTTTATTAAGTAAGAATTATTATAATATATGTATTACAATAATAAGTTGCAGAGCTGTTTGGTGTATGAACCTACATGTGAAGTATGGAACATAACATAGCAATTTTCTTTCATGTACTGCATTTTGTATTGGAAGATTGCCTCGGTAACAATACTAGCAAATAGAAAAATAACTCATGTCCCCTAGCCGAATGAGAAGAGTTACGACCATAGTCTTATATTAATATCTGGTAATTCTCTCGTTAATCGGTATGCAATAAGACAGGTCCTTCAATTACTAACCAGCAACACCGCTACTGGGCACCAGAGTGTGCAATTATTGCCATATTTTAATCTTTTTCCCAACAACTTTCGCCTCGGGTGAGTGCGCTCACAGTTATAATAGCATGTGAAGTGATTGTTTTATAACATTTTTAACTATAATCGATTAAGCATGATAATGGACGGCAAATCAGTGAATGTGATTTGGAATTATTAAAAATCTGAATACTTTTTGTACAGCAACTTATTGTATTCGATTGTTTTTTATCTTAACGTCTAGATAAAATTTTGGACAGATAACGAGTCATAACATGATAAGAATCAAGATGGTGAGAATTGTGTTAGGAAATTTGTAAATTTTGAAGTTCGTCATTAACTGACCAAGGTTCTAGTATCCGGCGTTGCTTAACAGACCGTTGGTGATTTCCTAGCGCATCCGAACTAACAGTTTCCGTTAATTAAGATTAATTTGTTAGACTTGGTTACTCTTTCAAAGCAGTGTTTTTATCTGAACTAATGGTCCAATAAAAAAAAAGACTAAGTCCCAGTGTTGTTGGATCGTAATAGTTTTGTTTCTAATATTCAAATAGGTTATATACTGGCCGATGTGGGATGTAGAAGTCATCTAATCCGGAGTCCTTGAAAGCACTGCGCGATAAGTGTAGAAGAGTCCTGTTAATTTTATAGCAATAGACATTTAGCATTCGGTATTCTCTGCCTTCACTGCAAGACATCTAGAATGAAAATGTAATAAAAATAATAATACATTAAAAAATGCTTCGTTTTATGAACATGCGATACTACGAACACGTTCAAGAACCGTAGTCGAACGACAAAAATAATATCCGTGCAGTTCTGGCACGGATATTATTTTTGTAATTATGCACAATTTAATGGATGTCATCGATAATGTAACGTGCGGTCGGCATTCAGTGACAACGTCCCACCAGCATTGGACGTGATTACATCCATGGAACAGTGTCAAGATGTTTTTACATTGACAATAATATTGTGACTTACTTTATTTTATGCTGCCTCGTTCGTTGTGGTGGTAGCAAGTGCGACTGCCGAACGGGAGGTCCTGGGTTCGATTCCCGGGTCGGGCACTACTAAATTTTCTAATTTAGAT
>DWFO01005332.1:0-10615 GCA_018246595.1 Mimoniades nurscia nurscia
TTAAATACCGAAAGTGTTAACAGAATCCCCACATTATGGCATTTTAAGCTTTAATCCTATTATAACTGGACGTATAATCACATAATCATTTCGGTTCGCAGCGAAACGAAATCAATTCATTTAAAAACCAAACAGATCAGCCCAATCAACGTTGCAGCGAAACAAAAATCCTGTCCAGTTCCGCAGTGAGGGGAACAAAACAAATTGTAACCGGATTAAGCCGGTTTAACCCGGTGCAAAACGGCGCAATCCAGCCCGTGCTGGTAAGCGATCGCGGTTCACGCACCGACTTATTTGAGAGCCTCCATATGTTACTTTGTCGTATTCCAGTGTCAGAGAAAAATTTTTTAATTGAGTCAAAATATAATTTAAACAAGTCTGTTACACTATAATGCAACAATATATGTAATATAATTTCTTGTAAAGGTTTTTGAATACACAATTTAAGGAGATTGTTAGAATATGATTTCTTACTTCAATGTGACGCAGTTCGTTCACCTGCAGCTTGATGACAAAAATGGTGTTTTAAACAAACACTTAAATAAGTTTTGTTAACATTTAGGAGTCAGAAGTAACTATAAAATCGGATAAAACCTCGCGTATGGTTTTCGTCATAATTTTGTAAAATATTTAAAGTTTCCAGTAAAATATTTCACAGAAATAAATACACGAAGCTCAAGGAAGACAGAAAAGGTTTTGAAGGAGAATAAAACCAGTAAGATACGGAAACACTAGAAATGACAATAGGTACCTTGGCATTCCAATAAAGCCAGAAACTAAAGTTGAAGTATTTTGTAGTCCGGTTTCCTTTTGTGTTTAAAAATAGCATTCAGTTCTCTACGTCTGTATGAGATGAAGGCCAGTTTGTTAAAGTTACGAGTCTTGCATGTTTCGTAATAACATTTTATATCACAAAAAAATATCACAAAAAAAAAGAAATTTTTATTAACTGAAATGTAATTTTTATTTGAAATGCTCAATTTTCTACATCTCTACTACATCTAATGGTACACAAAATGTCAAAGACAATTAAACTTCATGGATCTCGGGATTTAGCGTTTAAAAGAACATACGTGTGTACCCTGTAAAAAATCCTGTACCGCAATGAACAACCATTAACCAATCAGAGAACAAGCAATTAATCAGTTCAGTTTACACGCTACAGTCACTCAGACGCATTCCGGTCGCACGCACCCGGGCGCGCCGACCGCGGCGTCTAGGCGGCCACAGTTTGACAAGGACTTAGGGTTGGCACACAATTATTGATTACTTACTTCTATACTGGCAGTACGCTTACCCTCTATTCAACTAGACGTATGTTGGTAATGGTGGTACAAAATAGACTGGTGAAAATGGCAGTACTACATTCCTTTGCCTACCCTTTCATTGAAATACAGGCGTGTTATTATGTTGTGTTACCTCTATTCTCCTATATTAATTCAGACGGCTATTGGAATATTAAAAAACTAAGGCTCTGCCTAACGTGTTTCTTATTGATTTGGTTTAAATAATTTCAGTATACAATAAATGGAAATTTAATTGTAATCAAACATTTGATATGACATTGGCAGGTCTGCAAGGATGTTACGCACCGAGTGCTCCCTGCCTACACAGTAAAGCATATGGCGGGACACTGTATATGTTAACTATGCTATAATACTGTATTCCTTTTGTATTTCCGTTATTATGGATCCATTACGTATTACATCCAACTCAGCGTCGTCAACCCTAATAACCGCCACGGGACGTAATTGCCTAGGTTAATTTAATTCCGCACCACGTACACGCGAACCAATTTTTTCGCGTTCAAGACACTCTGAGGGAATGAGGTGGTTTAACTCGACGCCATACTGAGTTATTAAGTCATTTATTGACTTCAACTTTCATTACGAAATGAACAGAGCAGCTTTCAACTTGTTATAGAACAAATTTTGACTTAATTTCTACCTGGATTATAATAGTATAATAGTAATTGTCAGTTCCACAATAGTGTGGAACTGACAATTACTACTAAAACGTAATATTGTAACATCGCGCTTGTAATTCCCGAAGAGATGGGCATAGGAATATAGTACATTCCCAATATACATATATATTGTTGTATAAATGTATAGAAAAATTTATAGGTAAACGACCTAAAGTTAAAACTGTCCGTCTCACTTTGTGATCTGATACTCCGTTGGTACACACGCCAGCAGCCGATCGTCTCGCAGCCACGGCATAAACTTGTAAGCAAATATCTCAAATCTCAAATGCTCATTAAAAGTTGCCGCGCGCTGTTTGTCGGTGTTTGACTCTTAATAACTTGTACACACTGGCGAGTGGTCGCAGTGCTTGCGATAAGCGATACATTGCAGAAAAGAGTCGAATGAATCTGGATTGTTTACAAGAAAGCAATGAAAAAATTATGAATTTAAATTACGTGCAAACAACTCTTGCAGGCAGCAGGCGACCGTAGTGTCCCTTTCAAATACGAGGCGACATTGGACACAAACATGATCTTATGCGGCACTAGCCAAGCGAACGTTACATTCGGAATGCCCCAATATCAATTTTCTATTACCAATATGAGTAAAATATAATACAGAAGATGAAAACCCTAAACAGAAGAAATATTCACAGTACACACATATCCCCAGTCCAGGTCCCTCACGGGGTAGGCAGAGAGCACCATGGGCCAAATATCTCCATCCTTACAAACCTTAACATTTATAGTTAGGTTTTGAAATATGTCAAATGTCCTATATGAAATAAGATATTGTGTTTGAACCAAAGTGTTACTAAATACACAGCGGTATAAGAAATATGTTATAATTATTTTCTTCTTTATTACAAGCTCTTTCCTTCTTAAAAATATTCTCTGTCAAATAATTATGCCAATCACTAAACATATGTTCAACATCTACGTAACATATTGTTACATCGAACAACATACAAATTATAAAAAAAGTCTAGTCTCAGTTTTATTTAATTATTAATATACATATTAATAATCTCTTATTGTACATCGCTGGACATGAAACGTGCACTTAACGCCTCTCACCTTTCTTATTAACACTGTTAGTTTATCCACGCCGCTGGCGCCCCCTTGCTTGAGTTCCACATAGTTTGAGATGGTGAGCTGATGTTACGGTATTGTGCACACTAATTTATATCACCTTTTGTTAGCAAACAATTACGGAGAGCAGTGATTGATTAGCTGTCTACAATTACGGAAATATGCTGTCAATTATTCATCTTAACCGTTTTGTCGTTTCACCGGAGCAGACTAGGTTCTCGAAGAGGATCAGTTTAGCCACAAGAGCATTCGCGAGCGCTAACAATCTTTTACTAAAGCAGTCACTATGGTTAATTTTGGTAAAGTTTTATTAGCTTATATGATACATACATACTTATAGTCATGCCTATTTCCCATAGGGGTAGGCATTTGTTAAGGTTTTCCATATTCTAAGCAGACTCCTTTCGCCTGATCTACATTCATTAAAGTCCTCATACATGCTCGTCTATTGATAGAACTTTTGACCCAGCCCTGTTTTAAGATATCTCTGACTTGATCAAGATTTACCTCTTTTCACTGCCATTTACCCTCTATAGGCTTATACAGTAGTTTTATTATCTGGGTGTAGAACTAAATATAAACATGATATTTTCTTTATTATCTAGAGATATAGAGATAGTCGTAAGGAGGAATATCTTAGAAGCTTGGCGTTAATGTTTAGACTTGATGTTAAGCTAAAAGAAACTATTAAAGCATTCTGAAATACAAACACAGACGAAGGATTGAACGGTCGCTGACACCTTTGTCACCACTTTAGAAGGTGTCTAGAGTTCTTTGTAACTTCACAAATAATTTTATCTCATACAAAAAGGACACGTCGCTTTATTTTTTAAATCCTCTCGCGCCACTTTACCCTCATTCGCCGATTAAATCTCTGTAAAAAAAAGCTCTTGAAAACAGATCATTTTTCAAGCCACTTCAACGAAATTCAATTTCAGCGAAATTAAGCTCCCCCTGAGCCTTTAATATCCAAAACAATTTTGACCTAAAACATAGCCGGCTAAGTAACTTAGCTAATTTACAGGGAAACGGCCGGCGGAATGGCCCGGTAAAAGGTAACGACGATAGTTAACAAGGGATGTAAAAAATACAAAAGGCATCACAGCAGCTGATTTAGTTGCACTTCACTTCGTCTAGTAGCAAGTTAAGTTGTAAGCTGAGTGCTTTAAAAGCTGAAATAACGTAACAAACGTAACATCACGCCTGTAATGCTCGCAGAGGTAGGCAGAGTGTAGTACACTCTCACGTTAAACCTGTTAAGTTTACGTTCCAGTATACATACAATCCGAACTACTACTAGACATTTCTACTAGAAAATCTAAGTATCCAATAAAGCACGTCCCGGGATTTGAACCCAAGATCATCCGATCGACAGTTACGCTTGCGACCAACGCGATTAAGGAAGCAGTCAGTGCGGAATTACCCATCTCCCATCTTGTATAATCATCTAATTAGTTCTTAAGACCTTATTGTGAGAAGGAATAAATATTTTATTATTATTATTATTAATGACCCTTCAACAATATGAAAACCTACAGCTTAATTAAACACTTAATATTTACGACAGCGAGCCGTTAGTGGTATATCCCTCGTCGTTTTTGCATTCAAGTGGACTGCTGGTGCAGGGATTGAATATGACTGGCGCTGGGGGTCGCGAGTTCAGTTCTCATTCAGAAAAGAATATTTTGAAGCGTTGGCGTTGGTTGGTTGCAAGCGCGACTACCGACCGAGTGGTTGAGCGTTCAAATCAAGGTTCGGGCTCTATTGGTTTTTTCTTACCTAGATTTTCTGGTAATGGTTATATGTTCCTAGTGTGTAGCAATAGCTTCACCGCCTATTCCACAGTGGGATGTAAACGTACCTGGCGAATTGTGGGCGTGTACACTCCTCTATCTACCTCTTCGGGGATTGCAAGCGCGATGCCACGCTTTATTAAATATTCCTTATCTTTGTGTAAAATAATATCTACATAATGTCTCAAGAGATGTCTCAAGATATTTGTTAATATTATATTAATTTGAAGTTTTAGAACTACATACGAGTATGAAAGTGTCATTAGTAATTTATGCTATAAGGCCTATTTATATTGTCCTATAGTTAGTTACCTGTGATACTGGTTTAGTGCTTGTAATAATCTTTGAATACAAAATACTCAGAGTATATTGAATATAATTTGCTATATTAAAGTGAACTAATTATAAAATGTACTTCAGCACAAATATGCAGTAATAGCAGTGTTAAATATGACTCGCTACTGGACTAAACACAGCGTAAATCTGCCTTAAAACGAAGTAGTAGTTCTATAAAAGTATTCCAGTTGCCGGAGATAATGAAAAAAGTTGTTCAAATGATCATTCCGTTTCCTGGTCGACTCGGGTGCGAAATTCGAAACCATTCCGGAAGTGCGCTGGAGCTTATAAAAGCTCAGTGTAGTTATAAAAAGGAAAAACTGTAAAGTTTTGTTCTTTAATTAGATAAATGGTGTGTTATATTTACGGAATTAGACGTGTATGTGTAAAATACATTCCGTGAATACTGTAAAATGTAAAAAAAATCTGATATGTATATATTTAACAAAACAAAACTTTAACAAAATAGAGGGACAATGGCATCGAAAACTATTTCGTGGTGTATATTCTGTCACAAAATAATGCATACATTTTATGAAACAATTCCTCATATGCCGTCCTTCTAATTGAAACATAAATGACTCTCAAAGCTACAAACAAAACAATTACAAGTGCTTAGCCTTAACGCAGTCATCCATATTTTTCTGTTAGCGCATCGCTTCAGAAATATAATTATTTGCGTAATGTAAGAACTGGGGCATCGCATACTTGATGGGAGGTATTTCCTTAGACTATTGAAGAAACACAAAGAAACACCATACAACAGTAATTATATAATGAAAAGAAATTGCAAAGCACGTAATGTTATAAAAATTCCAAAAATAAAAACCGTTTTTGCAAAGACGCAACTAAAAATAAGATCCTCTACATTATATAATACTATTAATAATAAGTTAAATATATATTCTATGCCAATATACGATTGTAAAAAACGGGTTGCAGAATGGCTAAAATCACTTACATATGAGGATGTGGAATTATTGGTTCGAGTCAGTCAGAACTATTAACTATTTAACACACACCTAAATAAACACGCACACATACACATACACGCACACATACACGCAGACACACGCACACAAACACACACACACACGCACGCATACACACACGTACACACACACACACACACACGCACACACGCACGCACGCACACACACACACACTCATACACTTATAAACTTTATTCTGTAACTTATTAACTTATTAAGTTTACCAAATAAGTAAGATGGAAGAGCGGAGTCTCCTAACACAGGCAAGCAGTGCTTAAAAGGAGGCTCTTGACATTTACTTTTAAGATGAAATTGGGAACGAAATAAAGATTTATTATTATTATTATTATTATTTATTGTTATTATTATTATTCTAATCTTGGCGAGCTACTGGGGAAACTTCCAGCAATGGACAAAACGATTTTTTTATCATATCTATATCAATAACGAAAAAGATTTTACTTCCTTTCATCAATATAATACATTGTTTGAAGATAGATAAGTTGTTCACATAATTTTAACGAATGTGAGAGAACGGAGCCTACCTTAAACTATGGTCCTGTATGTCAGCGCACAAGCTTTCCAAATGGTTACATTATTGTAATTAGCATAGTATGAGTAACAATTGCAGGTGTAAGGAGATGGTTCTCGATTACAACATCTAGATATAATAAGAAGCGATAATTATCTCATCGGATCTTTAGAGCAATAACGACCTTGTTCACATTTATGTCACGCTTCCCAACACACGAACATCGCAATAGTAACGAGGGCATTACGATAATGGCGCGATTAGCGTAGCCGACTGGCTCACTTCCTCGCATAGCGTTACGTAATGTAATTAGGGAACGCAATCTAATATCGGGGATCTGTACTCGTTTGTTGCTGTTGAGAAGATGTATACTGCTGCTTACTGTACAGAAGGGAGGTCCAGCAACAGATTAAGTATAGGATACCGACAGCCCATGTCGACAGCGGTCGGAATAACCATTGGGAAATCTAGAAGACAATGAGATGTGCAGATATGTGAAAAGTTTGTGACTAAGGAATGGAATGGAGGTTTTGCTACCAATGTTTAAAACTTATCAAGGAGTAACTGGGGAAGTGCAGTCGTTGGTCTCTCAAGGGTCAACAGCATTCGAAAATTAGGAAGAAAAATGTTTTGCACAACACCTGACTTGCTATGCACCGCGAAGAGGTAGGCAGAGTAATGTAGTACATTCCTACGTTTAACTAATTACGTTTACGTTCCACCATAGAACACGGTTCAGAATCTGACTTGTTATAAAGCAAGAACAGTTCAGAAAATCTGAAGGAACAGATATGTTACTTGATCAAGTCATTACTTGTACTTTTTTTCGGCTTTGACGTAGTCATGTAGAAACAAGTTGGAATTCGTGACATAGCTGAAAAAAGAATATTTGACTTTGAACAAATTTCAATCTGTACTTTTATATATTAATTTACAGTCTTGAGAACCAATAAATGACTAGAGTATTACTTTTAAAAATATATAATGAAAAGTTGAGAAGTATTCAATACGTAGGAAACACATCCGGTTGGACGGTGGGACGCTAATTGTCGCACGCATGCAGCCCATCCGGAATGTCTGGACAATGAGGCGAACGAAATAAATTGTTGCGAAATGTCGGATATGTTTCCGTATTTGTAGCAAAATTTGACAATTGAGTAAAATACAGATGCAGCCGAGTGTATTTTCGAAATCAAAAAGATTCAATATTTCAGAATTTTTATGTAATTAAAACTGGCCAGCTGATTGCACCAAATTAAAATAAAATGTTATTACTATTCTTAGGAAATAATTAAGTAAATAGTTGAATAAGTTCGGTCGATGAAGAGTTTTTAAATAAAACTAACAAAGTGGATTGCAATTGCATTATAGAATGTGAAGTATACTATTTCCATTTCAGTAGCGGGGGTTAATGGCTGGGCCAGTATCGGTGATAGAACTCCTACGAGATATCTATACATACTACTACAGATAAGTGCATATTGTAACCGTGCGTTGTTGACAGTCACTGCACTACACAACTGAAAATACTATCTAAATCAATTAGAGCTTGAGTTCAACTTTGTTTACGACACGATTATTCACAGAGTCATTCATCGAAGTATTTAAGTTCATCTACTGTCGCAATTGTTTACCTTTGTTCGTATAATCATCACGCGGGATTATATTAGTAAAACCGATAGACAGATTGCCGTACCACATTATCACAAGCGCAGAGGTTATCACGAATGAGGGTCTTATCGGGCTTTGTGTTACTTCACTCTTAAGTAGTTCACGCACGCGAGCTGCTTACTGTTTTTAGGCTGCTCACAAACTGTTTGTTTATGAGCGTATTCGTGTGAATCAAAATTAGAACAAAATAACTGATCCCCCTGCTGTTATTATGCAATATAAATAAAAATAATAAAAAAATATTAACACTTGCATTGAAATGTATAAAAATGTCACTTGCCATATATAGAACTAAATGTAAAATTTAATTTTGGTAAATAATCATGAACTGGTAGAATTAGTTTAACTCGCTGTTATAGAAAACACAAAAATATCCCAAACTTTTACAGAATAAACAAGACGTTTAGTCATGGCAAATATCTTATATAATTAAACCCTTCTGCGGCATTATGAAGGAACATGTTGCAGGTCTTACGCAGTTTTAGGAGAGCAAAGGAGACTTACTCAGCAGTGGAACGTGGCTCACTCAACCATGGAACTTTTTCCGAAGCCAGCCCAAGCTAGGGCTGCTTTTCACGTTGCTGCATTAACATGAACTGATATGAAATCATGCAATGAGTACCGATTTGCACAGAAATACATACAGTTAAGCTGGAACACATTTTACTTTCCAATCAGAAGTTTTACTCGTAACTGCGAGACATGTTGACAATATTAACCACGCAGCTCCACTGTGAAATGGCGGAGATATGGATATGATAGATAATACCTACGCAAAATATACCTTACGTACGTACATCACCGTGTCACAAATATATCTAACGGACCTACCGAGCGTCTGCTACATGCATCAGACGCTTCATATATGATCGCCGGTTCCAGAATGTTCTTTCGATGCGATATAGTCTGAAATCTATATTTGATCTAGAATGAGAATCGATCCTCGTCTATGAGCGCCTTATGTACAACCGGAGCTGGCGCGGTCGCCGTCGGTAGCGGCCGCTAAGTAAACTTCCGCCGGGGCCTCGCTGGCCGGATGAGAATTCTCCCATTTCGTGGTAACGGAGAGCACATCCGCCATTATTTCTTATATCGTTTTGTTTCGTATTCCGTTTTGGTTTTTATGTATTGTTATGTAACATATGTGGTGTTGAAAGTTCGTTGTTGCAAATGTGTGCTATTAGTTCTACAATAAAATAATTTGCGAAGGAGCCTTGACATTGTTAACAATTATTGTAATATCAGTCAATCAATGTATTGGATACCAGGTACATTTAGAATGCGACACCGATTTCCGATACTTCGATATTTTATTACGAAATACCTCTTGTGAATAACATCTATTTAAAAACAATTAAATGACACAGGAAACGTTTTAAAGAGTTGCTTATTCGTATATGCTTCAATTAACTGAATACTTTGAGTAAAAAACGATAATTATGTAACAGACAGTAGTAGTAGTAAATTGCAAGTACCTACCTACAGTTAGATAAGGGTTAATGAAAAAAGAAATATTTTTTGTTTCAATGAAATACACTCGCATGCAAGTCTAATAAAAACTGAAGTAACCTGTGCCTGTCCCATAACTGTCGGAGGTTTCCGCGTCACTCGGTCTAACAGACCCGGTTGCCGAATCGCCCCGAAACAAAAATATTTCCGGGACCTTTCGACCATTTGTTTCATACGCGTCATTGTACAGACATATAACCCTGCAGAGTTATTTTTCATTGAATATTTAGAATTGAGAAAACGTAGTTCTGCAGTACCTACTTAGATTAGGTATTGGAATGCATGAAAAATCATCATGAATCTTTTATCGTTGCACTTTTTAATATTAACCTCTTTTCAATATGCGAGTACATAAATCCAGAGTTAATCACCCTAAGCAATTATTCGCAACTTCTTAAGCTTTCGAGAACATTATGGATACCTTTAATGGGTGTAGATTACCTCGCGATATATTCCTTCACCTATCTCGTACGTACCTACATCATTTCGTGAAGTTAAAAATGCAAGCCGGGGATTCCAACACAGACTACTATGCTTACATCGGTGTTGTATTAAATGATATTAATTGTTCATTTTTTGTTATTGTAAATAATAAAAAATACAATTTAACCAATTCATCCTAAATGTGTACCGAAAATCATTACATAATAGTATAAAACAAAGTCGCTTTCTCTGTCCCTTTGTTCGCTTAAATCTTTAAAACTACGCAACGGATTTTGATGCG
>DWFO01005333.1:0-10614 GCA_018246595.1 Mimoniades nurscia nurscia
AAGCTGTAGTAATTATATTTTCGTACTAAACAAAACTAACGCCTGCGGTTATTGATACATATGCTGCCTGTAACTATAATTGCCATCGCCAACGTAAGGCACGAAACTGAATTAAATATCGAATCATAACAGCTGTTAGCCGACCATTTACAGTTCAATGTAAATGGAACGCAAAAGTTTTCCAAACGAATATGGAGATAATAAAAATATTCCTTGTATCCCAAGTTTCATGTTTCAACCATTATCCTCGTACGTTTTTGAGGCTCCCTTACCATCCAAGGGTCATCATTCATTTATGGTCTGCAGAAGTGAAAAACTACGCTATTTTCGAGTTTTTATACACTCTTTTGACACCTGCGGTAGATATTTGATGGTATATTAATACTAAAAAATGCATAAAATGATTAGTTCCAATCGTATAAAACCTCCGTTAATACCAGCAGAGTCTAACGTTTAAGCTGAATTTATTAAGGTACTGTATGTGAATAATTAAATAAGTAATTACCCCGTTATTGCAGATTATTAACCCGCGGCTTTAATAATGTTCTCTTATGAATAAATTAATTTCCCGGCATAAAAACCATCGCATATCTTAATCTCTACCTCAACAATACATTAGCTTCCAAAATTGCCAGAATATTTTTTGCCTTATATCCGATAAACGAATATTGCACCGGCATACACGGTGTCCCAGGTTCCTAAACCCGGCGCTAACAGATCATGGTAAATTATATTAATGAATATCACAAATTACCATCACAAATACACATTCTACGTAACATCACGCCTGTAATCCCCAAGAAGTAGGCAGCGGAATGTAATACCCGTAATGGTATTGGCGGTGAGCCTTTTGCCACATTCCATATAGGTAAGTCACAAATTCATCCACCATATGCTTTTATTATTATTCTGTTTCATACCATCCTAGACAAATAATTTTAAAAACTTTATTGATTTATAACCTAAAAACGTTCCCATAATACGAGGTTTCAAACAAAACTGTTGTAGTTACTAGTTTTATTGTATATGCCTGGATAATAATTTTGTTTATTTTACTGGAATTACAAGGCTATCAGCTAGGGACCGGCCTGAAGCATTCGTTATGACATGTAAGTTACTGAGGGTCACTCGGGTCTGCGCGTCCACGGTACAGCCAACACAACAAGTTCTGATATTGATACAAATATGTAAAATGAATTTGATGTATCGTATAAATTAATCGAATATCAGTTAGCACGTAAGATTACATTAAACTATATATTAATGGCACATTATTTTTTATCTATGTGGTTCATAATGATATTATTTTATTATATCAATCATTCATTCATCACTCACTATTTTATAATGTCAATTTGAACCTACTGTTAAATTGTTGCGTGACATATTGTATAACTTTTTAAACTACTTTGTTATTTACATCCTTTCTCAATTTTTTCTTTGTTTTTTTATAGAGAAAAAAATATATAGGTACATTTAAAACACAACTAGAAAAGTCAAATCTTTTGCGCCCGTTGCACTGTATTTTCTCCCAGCAGAGGCTTATTATGATACACTTTAATAATGTTAGCATACATCATTATGCGTGTTCGTTGTCCAGCGGGCCATGGTTAACGAGTAACAAGTTAACATGCTCGAACTTGAGTTATAAGAAAATTCTCTAACAATCTTAAACCGCAGTTGCACTGCCAACGATCAGATGAAAGCTAGAACTACTAACTAGAAGTTTTAATATAAGGTACCTGTCGTAATACTTAGTATCAAGCTGCTTTTTAAAGTATAATTATTATTTCAAATCGGTAAATTTCTCATAATTAAATTGGTAGACGAATTGAAACTGAAGTAAAATTTTTCCTAATCTAATTATTTATCATTCATTCATTCGTCCACTCGATCATTTATAAACAGCTTCCAGGCCATTAACATTACAAAAAAATATTAATTATAAACAGCTAGAATGATTTTAGAATAGAATGAGCTAGAATTTACATAATGAAAAAACCAGTAAAAGGAGGTAACTGAAAGGACACAGTCCGTATCATTTTTCGAAATCACTGCGAAAGTAAGCATTAAAAATATAAAGAGAATCCAAGAGAAACCAAAATAAAAAACCAAAATAGAAGTTAATTAACAGTTTTATGTATAAATAATTATTATAATCTTTATGACTTCAGCCTTGTTTTAATCTATTGTCAAAGAGATCAATGAAAACATTATAAAAATAATAGTTATCGGAACAAACCTTGGAACAACTCATAAAAGGTCGTTGAGCTACATAGCACCACAGATTTGAACGCAAAGTTTGATAAACGTGCCTATAGTGACACAAATAAATGCATACATGTCTAAAGTACAATACAATACAATAAGCTTTATTGCTCACTGAACTCTGAACACAGAAAAAACTGACAATTTTTAATCCACACAGAACAAATACCCAACGCCAACCCGCATGCCCAGCGTGTGATTACGGGCATAACCCCTCAGGGGAAGCCTATGTTCAGCAGAGGACAATAGGCGGATGATGATGAACAAATACACAAGCCTATGCCACAAATACTTATTTGCGGAAAGTGGAAATAGAACCCACAATCACAAGCTTAGTATTCAGAATCACTAAACACTGAATAATATCTAAGTAGATGAGTCAAATGATCGTTCATAGATTAATGTAAGACAAGAACCGAACATTTCGCGGCATACTGATGAGTCCCTCAGCAACGTTCAACCATGTTTTCTTTATGGAAATTGGACCATTCATAGACATTACAAATCTAGGTTGAATATGAACAAACAACTAGCTCATTACACTGTTAAAACTTGTTAACACGAGTTAGAACATTGCTGAAAAGCAAGAAATGTATCAACGGTCGAGCCAGTTGTTGGATTTAACTTAAAACTTAATAGTACCTACCATGAACCACATTTGAGAATCATATTTGTACAAAAATAATTCTGAGTAAAGATCATATTGTAACTGAGTAAGAGTGAAACTACTTGACTTCGCCTTGACGCCTGAACCACTAAACTGATTTGAATGTAATTCAATATTGTATTAAACTCTGAGATACTGGGTACAAGCAATTTAAAACAATTCAATATATTTTAATAACAATAACTTTTAATAACAATGAAATTTAATGACAACAATGTTCTCGGAGCTATAAAAAGAGTTTATTTATACATTAATTGTTCTTGAACATGTTATTGAAAATGGTTTAACACAGCTATGAAATTATAAAATTAATTTTAATCACAATAAAATTTTCGCCCAACTTTTAATTTGTTCTCACCGATGCTGACGAGTAACGGTCACTTTATTAAGTATAATTAAAAACGGGCTATAAATCATATTGTTTTATTTTTAACGAAATGTGAGTTACATCAACAAAATGTTTAATATAAATCTGTCTCCGTATGTAATTAACTTTTAAAATATCTTATTTAATGTTTATGTACAATGATAGTAGATATCGCAAATAAAGTAGGTATGGCCTCAGACTGTAATTTTTCTTTGTCTCAAAAAAAAACGATATAGGAAAACGTTTTAAAAAGAAAAAATGTTAATTTATTAATGAAAACAAAACTCTGATTTCTCCTAATTGTTAAATAATAATAATTATTATTATTATAAATCAGTTTATTGTCTTATTACAGTGTTAATAACATACATTTTCTTATACATATTATAATAATAAAGACAAGAGGAGGCGGCTCAGCTCGTGCTGGCCGGGACATTAGTTCCGAGCAGCGCTGGTTTTCAGCCTCTCTTAGCTTCCTAAGTTGTTATGCGGAAGGTTTATAGCGTTGACCTACTAAGTGACAAATAACGATTTATGTTTTACTGACTTAAACTATGTGAGAACAAAATCATCAATATGAGATACTTATAAAATAAACATAAAGAGGATTAAAAATAACTATTTATGTTATAGTGACTTAAACTACATATATGAGAACAAAAATCATCAATAAAAAATATCTATCACCGTCATAAATATGATTGAATTGATATAAACGCCAATATTTTTTATTTATTCACACTGATTATTTGTACTGATACGACACACGTGTTTCCAACACAAAAAAAAACAAAAAGGTTCGCAACTAACTTTAAGGTGTTGCTTTTTTCTGTCGGTAGCAAGTGTAGCAACTAACTTCAGACTGTCGCCTTTATCTGTCAGTGTGCGCGCGCATCGTAAAAATTCACTCTCATCATTTTTCCCAATCACGCCAAAAGAAGTATAACTTCAAAACAGACGAATTGTGTACCTCCTCCTTTTTGGAAGTCGGTTAATAATGTATTACAGTATTTACAACTTAAAAAGGTCTACAAAAAAGTCCTGGATGGTATCTATATGTCTATCTCTTAGGGATAACCCACAATAATCATTTTTTATCCTTTACTTTTTACGATAAATAATAGCTTATTTACGAAGCAATTTTAAGCAGTACAGCATTAATCCTTATCCAATTAAGTACCTTAAATATACTGTGTATTAATTATAGATAATTTACTTATAGATAAACATTTTCAAAGGTATTACAGATTTAAAATGCAGGGACGCAGCGGTTGCGGCGGCACAGACGGGGGCCGCGGCGCGTGCCTGTAAGCAGCGCGTCATAATAAAATACTAAACTTATTTTTTTTTTGTATTCATTGTATTACGTTTATAAAATTTCAACTAAATGGTAGAACGTATAGTTCAGTTAAGTGGTAACACATAGGTATTCATTGACCGTTAGGCTGTACGAAGTTCGCCGGGTCAGCTAGTAAAGGATAAATAGTTTAGCGTGGATACGAAATACGAAAGTAACAGGTGTTATTTTTTTCTCAGTATTATTTCTATCGTTATCGTCACTACACGCACATACACACGCTGACGCCAGCTCAGCCACCGCTTGTCTTTAATCGGTGTTTGTTTCTCATTGAACAGCGTAGACGTTTTCGAAATCTATGGAGTGTTTGTCTATACGTATTATTCCTAATACTTATTATAGTCTTAAAAGTGCAATGTAACTGTGATAGCGACAGCTAACATTCAGAAAATGAGTCGACCTTGTGACTGTTACGTTGCGAACAGAGTACAGAGCATTGGGTCACGCGGTGCGAGCGGTGCAAGCTAGGAGGCGGCAGTACTGGCGCCCTGGCGCGGCGCTCCTTCAAAAGAAAACGACTATAAACCACTATAAACCAAAGTTTTCAAATATACTCCTTGTACGTGCTGTACTAGGTCGTACTCAGCCGTCGTTTCACGTATTTTATACGCCGTTAGAAGCGTATTTTAAAACTGTATGTTCTATAGTAGCATCTCGCCGGTAAACCCCGAAGATTCTCATATTTCACCAGCTACGTAGGTATACGTCACCCAATGGAACAGGCGGTAAGCGGGTTGTTGCGACCATAAATCCATACCCCGAAAAAAAAACTTGAAAACAAAAAATAATCTTT
This sequence comes from Mimoniades nurscia nurscia, assembly GCA_018246595.1. Lineage (NCBI taxonomy): Eukaryota > Metazoa > Arthropoda > Insecta > Lepidoptera > Hesperiidae > Mimoniades > Mimoniades nurscia. The sequence continues at coordinate 5,453 of DWFO01005333.1, forward strand.
GCTGGTAATATTAATGCAAGCTTTGTGAAAGGCCAGCGTAAAAAGTCACTTTTCAGGGACAGTTAAGCAGCATTCATATTGATATATTTGAGCGTGATCAAAATTTTCCATACGTAAATATGTAATAGTGTATAAGTATGTGAAGATAGTAACCAATGAGTCGGCAACTGTTAATACATATTAGTCATTTACACCAAATAAATATACTTAGTTTTAGTTAGTATCCGTCCTGATAGAACTTAGTCACCGCTTTACCATTCATTTATAAATTGTTTAAAAAAAATGTACGCAATAGAAATGAAGGCGGTGTGGCGAGAAACATACACAAACAGACCTATTCTAGCACATGTTTAAAAGAACATATAAGTATAGCGGTTACATTGTGCACAACGAGGGCAAGAGCGCGTCGCGTCTCGCGTGAGAACAATGGGCGCGTTCGTGACAACTTTCCGTAGTACGCCGACCGCGAGTCGTGCCGCGGGCCGAGCGACGGGACGCCAGCACTTACAAGAATATTTTGGCTACTGTACACTACTTGGTTTGTTGTTGAGGTTTGCAGACGGGCGGTTCAATAAAACGAGTTGCCGACGGAGTACACGTGTATTTTCTGTATGACAATGTGATCTACTCTGTTAGTGCCAGCTTACTACTAGTTACTCGTATACATATATGTATAAGGTGTTAGTAATGGATTAATAAATATAGCGCGATTACTAATTTGAATGATTAATGACAATGTTTTGGTAACCTACGAGTATGTGGAAGGAGGCATATCACTTCCTTTCCTTTGAAAAAAAAACTATACAAACGTAAAGAAAAAAAAATATAGAATTAGCTATATATATGTAAAAAAAGGTAAACAATTATAATAAAAGTTAAATGTTTATGCAAGGTGTTTAAGTTTATGTTTATGTGATAAAGAAAAATGTAACAAGTAAAAAATATGCATGTACTCGTATACCCGTAGATGTACACACTAACGATCAGGCCACGGAGTTTGTCGATCTTGGTGCACTGGGCGGCGGCGCCTCAGCCCGTCGGTGGCTGCTTCGCGTCGCCCTCGTCTCCGTCCGCATGAAGTTTCCGTACTGCTCTCTGCAACGTCTCCACGTATAGCAACCACAAGAGATTGCTACCACTCCGAAGATTATAACCAAAAGTGAAATTATAATCCAACTTGAAGTGGGAAATACTGTGCAATAGACTAGTGCCTGCGTTATTTCCTGCACCGTTCTGTGCGATGACGATTTCTTCCCGACTTTGCGATTTTCCTATTGTTGATTGCTGATTTTTTTAAAGAAACGTCTAACCTTTCCGATCTCTAGTGCACAATAAGTTATTGAATAATTAATTTATAAAACGCACAATAGGTTTGATGAGTGTCCCGGATCGTGTTCTCATCTGTTTAACTTGAGTATCATTCCTAGTTGAGCTGGATGTTTATTGTCCCTAGGTTGTATTTGGTTGTGCCTATTTGTTTCAGGGCGTTGTGTTTCAGAGTCATCGTACTCGTTGTTGACAAAGTAAGCTGGCTTTAGGCAATCTATTGTAATTGTTTTGATGTTTTGATTGATCTTGATTGTAAAGTATTTGTTTCTTCTCTCTATCACTCTATATGGTCCTGAGTATGGGGGTGTTAATGGTTTCGTGGTATGATCGCATCGCACGAATACATGTGTGCAAGATTGAGGAGCGGTGTGCACGAATATTTTATCTTGACGGTACGTTTTTTTTGGAACATATGGCAAATCTTGTAAATGGTTTCTCAAGTTATGTAGGAAACTCTCATCGATAGGAAAATTTGGCTTTAAAGGCTCAAAAAAGTCTCCTGGGAGTTTCATCTTGATTCCATACACGAGTTCAGCTGGAGATATTTCTGTGTCATCTCGCAAGTTAGCTCTGAAACCCATTAAAGTCAGAGGTAGCTCATATACCTCGTCTGTGTGTGTGTTTCCACTTCCACAAGCAATCAGAGCTGATTTAAGCGTTCGATGCCATTTTTTACCGTTAGCTAGTGGGTGATATTCTGTCGTATGTATTTTTATTATACCCAAGCGTTTGATTAGAAGGGTAAATATACTCGACTCAAATTGGCATTCTTGATCGGTAGTTCTTTTTGAAGGACATCAAAATCTTGTAGTCGATTGAGAATATACGACTTCCGTCGCACTTAAAGCGGTAATATCTTTTAAAGGCACCGCTTCAGGCTGTCTGTCAATCATAGTTAAAATATATCGATAACCCTGGCAGTATGTTAGGGGTCCAACGATGTCTATGTGGAGGTGTTGGTATCGGTCGCTGTTTGGAAATGATTTCAGTGGATACTACGTGTCGCTGAATTTTTGAATTTTGACAATCAATGCAAACTGGTCCAATCATTTAAATCTTTTTTCATAGATTTCCAAAATTATCTGTTTGCGATCATCTTTCTAGTAAATCACGTACCCGCGTGACTAATGTTTACAAATGGCGTTCTATTTTTTTACTCCATTATTTGTTATTAAGTTTGTTTAAAAAAAAATTCAAATTCAATGTTTTGTAATTATTGCAACATGTTCCAGGGAAGGAGCAGGACTCGTTCTCATTTATTGTCGTTAGACGGTATTCAGCCTGTATACGTCAACGTTACGAACTACGAAAATACGATAATACCTACGTCAACGAGGTCAACATTAAGGCTAATGCTGTCGGCAAATTATTGTTTGTCCCCATTTTATTCGAATTTATTAGGCAGGTAGCCTGTTCAATATTAATCTGTGCCATGAATACATTACAGATGTCGCCAGCGGCGTGCAATTACAGGATTCTTCCGACTTTTCGTCGACAGTGGGCTGGCAGCCTGTTTATTATGCGCCCGGAGTAATGTGCGCTCAGATTTCATTTTATACGGACGTCCTGCCGTTGGAAACGTGAAACTATTTCTACTTTTGGTACTTTTATACGTTTGGTTTGTGACCAGCAAGTATAAGCTAATGTGGTACCAAATAAGTGGCGATGATTTGCTTGAAGTTTAAATATTTATTTCATTCTTGTTTAACGCCCGAAACCCCCATTGTGCTAAATTGCATGAAAGTCATTCCAGCCCTTTCCGAAGCACACACACACACACTCACGCACGCACGCACGCACGCACGCGCACACACACACACACACACAGAGACACACACACACACACACACACACACACACACGGAGACACACACGCACACACACACTCACACACACACACGGAGACACACACACACACACACACACACCACCACCACCACCACCACCGTCTCGTGCGGCAACATTATTCGCTGTATTTCTCACAGTCCGCAATTTGAGACCGACGTACATGGCGACAATATTACAGCCCGAGGGAGAGTAAAGACGGGATTATTACAGTCGCTTGTTCCGGAAAGGGCGGCTTCCAATATCGATTGTTTGCTGACACCGCGGCGATCTGCCGCCGAGGACCGATGTCATGCTGTCGAAAACAGAACTCGCTGAAAGTCGTCTTAAAACTTCCACCGGACAAGTGAAGTTGGAAGTAAACACTTCCATTACTAAGGTGAAGATATCCGTACGTATTCGTACATTATATCGGCTGCAGCCGGCGGTCGTGTTCATCCTGCCCACCCTGTCGTCGTGTAATATGCAACAGTGAAAAGCACACAGCCGTGAACAACAATGAACAACAAGGACGGAATGGATGGCATGCTTGAACCTGCGGAACTATGTACATAAATATCCTCAGCGTATTTTATCATTCTTCAATTTAAGCTGCGCTATTATGATTCTGATAATATTTAATATTATATAATTTAATATTATAACGCAGTCTGCAAGTGTCAAGGCGCAAATTCGACGCAACAACCTCATCTCGACCGCGTTTATTCTACTTTCATCCCCTTTCTTACATACCCAACTCTCGCCAACATTCAGTGAACAAGCACGGATTTGTGTATTGTCAATCAAGCTCAACTAAAAAGTTGGCAACTCAATTGTTTGCTCAACGCTACGTTTGCACTATTTCCTGGGCTCGCTCTTCTCTCTATGCCAGCGGTGTACCGGCCTTGCCTACTAAAAGCACATCCAAGATATACAATTTCAACAAATTGTCCCAAAGCTATATCATCAACCACTACCCTTGCAGTAGTTCTCAACTCACCATTATAGCACCTTCTATATAATGATTTTTTTATCCATTTAATGATTCACCTGTGACTTCATTAAATCCGTTAGGATAATCTTTTATTCATTTATACATTTTCCGTCTCTTACACACATAGTATTAGGATAAAATACTATGTATCATATGTTTTACACTATAATCATGTTGTGTAGGATGTTTGAATGTTAGAAGTTTCCAAAGATTTAATATTAACAATATCAGTAGTAGCATTAACATACAACAACAAATTTGCTTGTTTAAAGTAAGTTAAATGTGAGCATGAGGGAATATTCCTTTTCGAAACACAATTGTCTAATGTGTGTTGTATTAGGCCTTCAATTAATGCTTTCAATTGAATAGAATATACACAATAACATCAGGTCCAAATTAGTACTGCACCTACACCATTACTTTTACTTGTGTGTTTATAAACATTTATTATATCCATGGATGTTTACATATATGTCGTTATATGTCTATGAATTTCTATATATAGGTACAAATTATTGGAGTAAAGTATGCACCTAGCACATGGTCTATCCATTAAACCAGGCATACATAATCTTTTATACATTTTTCTTCTCCTATATACATAGAATTAGGATAAAGTAACATACATCACATGTTTTGGAACTGCAATGCTGTAGATATCTAGTACAAACCAGTTGCCAGAATGAAAGGATTTAATTCCACACTTCCTATCCAAATGGCTAAGGAATATTTATAATATACATATGTATTTCACATGTATGTACGACATATGTATGTAAATCCTAATGTAATTATTGATATCATGTATCATATATACACATCAATAAAATCTAGGGATACTTTATTCCGAATTCAATCATAGCTTTGTAGTTTAAGACCTTCTTAATTTCTACAAAAAGTATTTATATCGATTGAAACCTCTATTATTCTATTTCAAAATTAAAAAAAAAAAGTAACTTCACGCCTGTAATCCCCGAAGAGGTAGGCAGAGGAATGTAGAACATTCCCACGTTTC
>DWFO01005334.1:0-10614 GCA_018246595.1 Mimoniades nurscia nurscia
AATGCAGAGCACTACCACGTTACACCGGTTTCGTTTACGTTTCACTGCACATAACTGAGCTAATGTATTACAAACAGTCCTATTACCATTTAACATTAACTAAGTTACATTAATAAAATACTATCTAAACTAAATGACGCGAATTTGTTCTTCTTCACTAGTCCTTGACAAGGATGGCTGCGGATGTCCGTTTGCAGGAACCTTTTTGTTACAACTGTTAATACCTAGTTCGTTCTTTCGTTTTGTTTCTGTTTCATTTATAATAAAAACACCCAAAAACGTGTTTGTTAGTTCATCATATTCACTGTGAGGCCACCTGTTAATAATGCCATGCCATCTCAAGTCTATTATTTCGCAAGTATTTAATTTTCAGAAATACGTGAATATTTTTAGGGATTTATTCGTGAAAACCTTAGGTCATATTCTACAAATGAAAAGTATACATCTGCTAAATATAGTAGATACACAAAAAAACAAGATGAATTATAAATAAGCCCTTAAGGATACTAGGGATTTAAAAACGTCATATTTTAATGATTGTAGATCTGCACGGCAGTCTAATGTGATACATATGCATGTTTCTATAAGCCATGCCCCTTAATGTTATAGGCAATGCATCTTCACTTTATTTATGCAAGTATTTAGTAAGTATGTATATTAATATATATAATACAGATAGGTACATACGTGTAATAATTTCATTGAACTCGAATGTGAATAATTTTGCTAAGTAAATTCCACAAACTTTTAAAAGTTACTTCATTATGGCAGAATTTTTTGTAAAGTGAAATTGGATGGTTGGTTTGTTAAATTTTAATTATTCAAAAATAAATTATACATCTGATATAGCGAAGTAAGAACTTGTAACATAACATTGTCGCCTTCCTCATGCAAATCACATATTTTTTACATCGGTTTAATTGACAAAAATACATTATGCTATGTGTCTATATATTGTTATATCAAGTACTACAACAATGATGTTCTACTTTGTTTCTTTACTCTTGAAGATGTTTTTACGTACAACAATTTAATACATAGTTATACCTCAGTAAATAAATTAAATTGCCATCTATGCTAATCATTTGTAGTTTTAGAGACTAACAGAATTTATACCTTTTAAAATCCAAGAAAAAGTAGCGCCATCTGTTTATAACACGAAGTATCTGTATTGTAACACGAAGTGACTTATAAAGTTAATTGATGTAAGTAAGCTGTTTAATATAGATGGCGCTTGTAGTTTATTTAAAAACATTGCAAGGTTGATACAAAATATGACAAGAACATAATTATGAAATTGGAAAATTGAAATTTTAAGTTCATATATAAATTTTAAAAACTGTCTGTTATAATACGTATTTTTACAAAATATGACATATCACGAAAGTGTTGGGGAAGTTAGTACTTAAAGACAATTCAAGTTTTAATAGCTGGCTGGTAATTTGACCTCATTTGGTTTTTTATAGGCTATTTTACGGAATTGAACATTGAAACTTATTTAACTTAATGGGGACGATTTAAAGATTCATGTTTTTAAGAAGTCCGATGTAATAAAACTTTTCGTTCCTTTACGTAGCGGATGATCGCGTAGCTAGACCTTTTATTGTTCAGATAAAAGAACTCTTCTTGCATGATATTAATTTAATTCTCTTGTCACATTTTACTCCATAAGTAACATCACACCTGTTATCCCCGAAGAGGTAGGCAGAGGAATGTAGAACACTCCCAGGTTTCAACAGTTACTTTTAAGTCCCAGGATGGAATAGGTGGTGAGCCTATTGCCGTATACCGGGCACACATCTAGACTCGGTGCCACTACTAGAAAATCTGAATTAAATTAGAAAATTTTACTAGTGCCCGACCCGGGAATCGAACCCAGTACCTCCCGTTCGGCAGTCGCACTTGCAACCAACACGACCAACGAGGCAGTCTTACTTCAATATAGATATAGTAAATATTCTAGAATTGTCAACTATGTATACTTATTTGAACTGAAATTGCTTCTGGCACGAGAAATCTTCAATCAACGTAATGGTACGACAGCCTACAGTTACGGAATTAAAGATAAATTCACGTGAAAACTTTATTTACGGTTAACTTAAGGTTTAATGTTTAATGTCGAAATTTTCCCAGTGCTAAATTTTATGAATTAAGATATTATCTACTATAAAGCGCTTGTGGCCTAGACGGGCCTGCAGCGTGCAAACTATTTGTAAAGTTAGTTCACGCAATGCACGGTCGGCACTTGGAAAGATGACCGCTATTGGAAAACTTTCAGAAGCGATTCAGCGTTTAGAAACGCGCGTTAAGCAGATGGTTCCAGTGGTAATCGTTGGATAATAGTCGTTACAATTCGTTACAAAGGCGTTGTTGGTTGTTTGCATTTTATGGAACGATGTCGATCAAGGTATATTTTAATAATTATTTATACAAATATGTTAAAGTATACATTTATTTACTTAACAATTACATACCTATCTTTGATTTTTTTTTAATCGTTCATTAAATGCGTACTATTGTCTAAACGCTTCTAAAGTAATCAAATTTTCGCTCATTCGTATTTGCATTAGGTTTACGATTTGGTGAAAACTGTATTGCCCGATCAACTGTCTTGATAAACTACACTGCACTCTCGATTACGAGGGATGACTAGATCAATGTACCGATGTAGCCACGAACCTTCTATAAAGTTACATTTCACTTGCAGAATTCGCCTTCCATTCAAATAAAACAGACCGTACTAAAGATTTACTATTATTGAGGTCTAATACGGTGTTGAAAATATCCGGTGAGATAATTAAGAGAGACATTTGAAATTTATTTATGATGTACATTTCTTTAAATTGAATGCCAAGGTTGGGCAGGCAAGAAGACCTTACGATCTGAGGGATCCTTAATAGTATCGGGCGCGGATGTTCTACAAAGTATCAATTCTATGTTGTACTAAAATATAAGGGAATCGTATCAAACGGTAATGCATTTTTGGCGCGCTTACCTTTGGGCTACATAAAAATCCTAAGCGGTATAAAAGAAGTAAAAACACAAAGACAACAACATATTTTATATTATGTGATTATGTACAGTATGAAAATAGAATAGAATAGAAGGTAAATCAATATGTCTTACCTTATTTAAAATAAGCTCACCACCTATTCCATAGGGGGACGTAGAGGTAACTGGTGAAACGTAGGAGTGTAGGTACTACACTAATGTGCTTACCCCTTAGCTTACCCCGTGCTTAGTTTCCGTGTTCATACTGTCTACCCTCTTTTTGTGCCAATAATTGTTTAAGAAGTAATTTCATCTCATGTCATATGAATATATTATTAAGTGTAGCGTTGAAGTTACGTTCCATTTCAAGCAGCAGCATTTCCGCAACACTAAAGTTCCGGCGCAGATGAAATATTTGTTACGTACCGTATTGGAGCATCTTCATTTATGGTTTTAAATTTGAACACACTCGAGACCTGAAATATTTTTACTGATAGTCACGCTTCTGTGACTGCCAGCAATATTACTGCATAAAATAGCCTGAATAAGAGGAACATGAAGACAAAAGTTGAGCCGAGTCGGTTGCACACAGCAACTTTGCCAAATCCAATCTCAAAAGAATAACAAAATGTTGAAGAAATGACTGCGTGTATCAGACGTTCATTAATGCCCGTAATCCGTCTTAATTATAATAATAACACGAGTTTCACTCTACTTGTTACCGAACTTCCTTTGCCATTATCTGAGGATATTCTGATTTAATTTGAGGGGCTGTTAATGAAGTTATCTCGGGGGAAATTGATCTGTGTAAATGACCTTTGGTTAACATTAACTCACTAATTCTCACCTTTGCCCGCAATCGGATGTTATAATAAGACCCTATTTGAAGATTATAATTGGAGTTATTTTAATTGGGCTTGAGCGTAGGACACAAAATTTTATTTTTGTTGATTTCAGTTTTGTGTTTTTGAAAACACAAAAACCGCTCATTTCAGATGCTACCACGCCAATAGTTCAACTACATCAGAAGCCCATAGAGCAGCTTAAAGCAAGCAAATAACTTCTGGACCAGTGTGTGAAACCTTTATTAAACTTTTTATAATGGATTTTTATAATTTTTAATAATTTTATTAAGATTTAATTTAGAGGATGCAGTCCTTTAAATTAAATCTCAATAAAATGTTAGTTACACGCAGGCAGGCAGGTGAGTAGGCTAATTCATACTACATATGTTGAGTAGGGACAACTTTAATTCACTCGAAGTTGGTAAACTGGATAAAACTGGTTAATTCCAGATTACTTCTACTACGCATAACCTGATACGAGACAGTACAAATTTCGATGATACAAATAACGTTGATTGGACACAAGATAGTGGGAGAGCCACGATTATATATGTACCGCGCCTACAACTTACACAGATTAACAATCTCCCTGGGATCTGTGACCTCCCGTCTCGTTTATATCGCCAGATACGTCGGAGTTTCGTTTAAAAAGCCTCCATTATTCACCAGCTAATTCCTCGAGTCGATACGATCGCGTTTGGCTGTTGGAGCCGACGAATTGAAAATTAATCGACGTTTTGAGTAATCGAGTTCTATAGAAATGAGAATCGTTCTCAAGGCTATGAATAGAACTCATTTTTTATAAGTATAGCTTACCCATTATCTTAATGATCTTCAGGCTTATGATAGTTGATGGCACAATTTTATGAAACGATTAATATCACTACTGTGCGAAGTATGAGGGGTGAATGGATGTTGAAAAAGAAACGCTTATTGACTTACATAATGACAGAAACAACATTTTTATGATATTGAAATAAAAAATCATGAGACGTGACGTCATAAATGCAATCAGTTACTTGTTAGCATTGTTTAGTGAAGCTAGAAATCTTTACCTAACAGCTTTAATTTACCTTAGATACACCTGGAATCTAATAAAAAATTACAATATCAACAGGATCAATATCTATGAACGACAGATACCCGTAACGGAAGTAAACTACAATGTATATGTAAAGAAGAATTGAACCAGCAGTTCAGGTTTATAGCAGAATTTAATCAAGCTGAAACACCGGAAGTGGCTGTGACACTGGCGGTAGTTAATATTGTCGCAAGTTTCTTAGCTGGCCAAGTTATGTAGAACGCGTCTCTCGAACTAAGTTTGAGTCTAACTCCATGGTTTTAGCAAGATTGAATGCTTATTCAACTAAATAGATAAATAAATTGCGAATTTCCATTATCTTATGCGGCAAAGTTATGACGTTTATGTTAATTTTGAAACCCTTTAGAGTTGCCGTTAGTTTAGTTACTGCTAGTTTAATTCGGTCATTATAATTATCACCCCAACGTTAAACATGGCCGTCCTTCGAGAATAAGAGGGGTTAGGAGCATAGTTCTCTAGCATGGTAATGCTAGCTGAGAGCAGGTTAGCATACTTATAGAAGAACGTCGGTTATTTGTGCCATTGTAATTCAGAGGTACGTGACATAATTTGAAACTTAGACTGGCGGACATTAATCTTACGTTACATCAGTTCTGTTCCAAAATATTATATTATCATCAATGCGTTAGCACATCGTGTGATGAAACAATTGAAATGACCAAAAAAGCGTCTTATTATGGCATAATAAGAATACGTAGTTGGTCTTGTAGGTTGCAAGCGCAACTGCCGATCGAGAGATCCTCGGTTCAAATATCAGCTCGTGCACAATTGGTTTTTCTTACGTAGATTTTATGGTAGTAGCAGCTGTATGGCAATTGACTTACCACCTATTCCATAGTGGAACGTAAACGTAACTCGTGAAACGTGCGAGTCTACTACACTCTACTGCCTAGCTCTTCGTGAATTACAGCCGGATGTCACGTCATACGTATAAAATCGCCCTAAAATACTGCGACGCAACAGAAATTGTTGAACGCAGCGTAAAACAAAAGGGAATCGTATCTTGATTCGTTCTTAAACGGTTTCAAATTCGTTTAAAATCAAATCAAGGGAAGACGTAAAAAACCGCAAGGACGTTAAGAAAAGTTGGAACGTTTACCTGTATTGTGTCACTAACTTTAGGCCGCGACTGTGCTCGTGAGTAAGCTATAAAAATGCATTAATATCTGATTTAAATTCTGTATACATTCAACAAATTCTATGTATGAATTTATTGTTATCTAGCTACAAGGGTCCTGCACTTGCGCTAGACTAGACAAACTGTAACAAAATTAATTTCTTTTGTGCCTTTTATTGTACAACTACATCGGTAGTTGACTATCCTCACAGAAAACTTGCAAATGTGAAAGTCAGCCAGCAGATCGCTTACCTGTAAGATTCGGTGTGTTTTCGCGAGGCACATTTTGAATAACTACGCGGAATTCGCTCTGATAACTTTTCGGCCTCATTAACTGCAGATAAACCGGACATGACATACCAGACGCAGGTAAACAGCTTCCATCGCCTTTGCGAATAGTTCTGCGTGTCTATTTTGAGGAACACTTGCTGGTGCATTTTAAAGTGTCCGAGTGCTGTGATACAAACTGCGACTCTTTCCGCAGTAGATTCATATATACCGCTAAAATTGCAACTGATGACTTCCTCACCCGAGAAGTCTAATTGAACAACTGCATACGATGAAGCCAGTAGGTGTCGCCAAATTATTTAGGTATTTCTCGCTAGCAATCAACGTGCCCGGTGTATGACATTAGGCTCACCATCTATTCTATAGTGAGACGAAAACGTAACTAGTGAATGGTGGGTAGTGTACTACACTCGGCTGCCTATCTGTTCGGGGATTACAGGCGTGATACTACGTTTTTATTATCTCTGGCAATTCGTGGAGTGAAAGAGCAGTGTAATTATACTCTAACTGAATTTAATTCAAACTTTTTGCAAGAATCGCTAACGAAATCATTATGTAATGTAGTGACGAACATATTAATCATATTCGTTTAAGTGATATTCGAGTTTTGAAGGAGTGCACGGACAGACGTAGTTTGGAGAATTTTGTATTAGTATACGATGTTCTTGCGTCTTTATTACGTGAAGCGTACGAGATAGAAAAGTATTAAAGGCTCAATCTCGCTTCGAAATTGAGTTATGTGAATATGTTGCTTTTCTCCATCGATATAATGTCTTTTTAACGGAGAAGGTGGGAAGGTTTATGGGGGTGGATTCGGCGTGAAGATATTGAAATTGCTTTTAATTTATGCCGTGATTAGGGAATGCTGTACTTGGTGATATTTTTTTTACACTCTTTTATTATTAATTTTTCTTTATCGCATTGCTTTGCAGTTAGTTGTGTTTTCTCCAGTCGTAGTTGCATTTTCGTTTTTTTGTTCGCAATTTCAATACATGTACTTATGTATCTTGTAAGATACATAGTATCACAATAGGTTCATGGGAGTGAGTGTTTTTTAAAGTTTTATTTTGAACTGAAAATTTACTTGTATTCTTCCAAATATCTTCTACCAATTGTTACATATTATTTTAATGACGAGTTTTTATATGTAATGGGCTGTGTTCAATTTGGTTTATTGTGGCATACGTAGCAGTAGTGTATGAATACTTAGAGGCTAATGAACTGATGATGATTTTTTAAATAAACAGTTCATACAATGGCAAAAGAAAAAATGCAAACGCTTAGTAATATGCCTAGTTAATGAGATTCAGTAAATTCATACTGATTAGTAATGATTAATAAAACAGAACATGAATTAATTTATTCATAGCTACACTACTTTTAAGCACTGATTAGTTGATGACGAGACTGCTTCGTCGATCCAGTGGTTGCAAGCGTGACTTCTGATCGAGAGGTTCTAGGTTCGATTCCCGGGTCGGGTACTATTGGATTATTCAGACTTAGCTTAATGTTTCTGATAGCACTTCGGAGTCTCGATCTATGCCTGGTATATGACTATCAGCCCACTAATCTGAGTAACTAAACGTAACATTTAAGAGGTTAATGGTGGGAGTGCACAACACTCATCTGCCTATTCCTTCCGGGATACGCGCGTGATGACAAAAAAATACTTATTAACTGTAACGAATAGGTACACTACGCAATAATCATAATACAGTAACATGTAGGTACACATAATCAATACACAATACGCATAGTATGTAATGGTCTTAAATATACACAATGAGTACTAAGTGTCGATATCTATCACGGTCCATAATAATAATGGTATATACGGATTTCAGCGACGCAATATAAAAGCAAATTTACATTAGGGCTCGGAGCGCCTGTAAATTTTCTTAGAGCAATAGCAAGTGCTGAGAGAAAATAGCCAGTTTGATGAACGATTTGCTATTAGTTATAACTGGGTATTCGCAAATACTGGTAAGTAGGTACTACTCTGATGGTTAATGTTATAGATGCCTTTGCTAATTTAGACTGCTTTAACATATTTTTCATACTTATTACTATTGTTTTTTCCGGGCATTACAGTTTTAGAAGTATTTAATATTATGTGAATGTTCATAATAATATTTGTAATGTTCAACCATAACGTAGGTAGGTATATATCGGACAATGTTGTCTTTTTGATGCGACGTCTTTATAAAACTGAAAGTAAATCTTTCAAAAAGAAAATGCGAGAAAATGCGAGCGATACCTTGAAAAAAGTTTTACGTGGAACATAAATCTATTAGTTTATGATGAATTGCGATAACTTATTATCCTTGAAATATGTTCGGTGGTAGCTTATTCCCCTGTATGATTTTCGCATAATTACGAGTAGGTACAATGCTTCTGCGTTTATTTGTGATGCTTATCAACGATATATTAAAATACAATAGAAATTGATAGTGGATGGATCGTAGATGTCGTCGAAGTCGATGCTGTTATAATTACCGAAAAATAGAACGAAAACGAAAAAAGTGGCAGTGGATATCTGTAGCAGAACTAATCAGTGCTGGAGTACAGGTATTCTGGAGTGGAGGCTACGCCTTGGCAAACGTAGGTGGTCGTCCAGCTAGGTGGAATGACGATGCACGCAGTGGCCGGCAGTGGTTGAATGCGAGCAGCTCAGTGGCAGTTATTGGAGAAGACTGTTTAGACAGACACAAGCAGACGATAATGATAATGAATTCACAATTTTAGGTGAGTTGCACGACCTCACTAACATTCATGACGTGCCTTTAGCTTGCGACTGTTGCCGACAACAGAACACTCGTTGAGTTGCGAAACAGAACGACGAAAACCCGCAAATTGGTATTGTTCTGTTTATGTTCATTACACAATTAACTCGCAAAGCGAGAGAAAGACACACGAACTACTGAAATTAACATCGCAAATGGCGTCTAAGATTTACTTGAAACGAACTCGCAATATCTCCGTGGCTGTATTTATATAGCTGTTGTGTTTAAGCTTGCACTGAGAGAGGCGGTAGTTAGACCGTGGTTTGGTTGTGTAAGAACGTGGTCTGAAAGTGTATGGTTGATTGTTAGTTATAAATATCACATTAGAAAGTCGATTGTCTGCATCGTAGACAAAGATGTTAATTATGCGGATTTAGTACTAAATAATACTTTTTTAACACAAATTTGATTTTGCCTATAGACATAAGGGTCATCTGATTGTGAGTGTAACCAGTGCTTATAAGGGAAAAGGTATACTTTATGCGTTGAGAGCAATCAAGTTATGCTTATTACATTTGTTTGAGTATTCTGGTAAAGAACATTCATGATTTGTAAAGTAAGTAGGTACCTACTTCAAAAAATGTTCTTATGAACATTGAAGTTTCTTATAATTTCGCTTAAATAAACTCACCGACACGTAAAAATTGTACATCATAAAGTTATATGATGTTGTGTAACGCGTGTGATGACAGCAAGCCAGCACTTGGCCAGCGTGGTAGAACATGATCTTAAGGCACATAATTATGGATAGAGATCTGCGTCTAAATTTGATACGATAAAAATAGTTGACAATCTAACAGACGACTACAATATCCATATGGAGAAACACGTACATATTAAGTATTATTAGTATAATCTTTTATTTTGCTACTTTGATAATATAAAGTGACATTTAAGAAGTGAAGTAGAAACGACACGAATTTTTTCGGAAAAAGTAGCACTAAGTATAAAATCGAATTGTAAGGAAAATCCAATTCATACTTTATTTGCCATCGAACATCACTTTGTTCATCACATCGGAGTCATAATGCAGACGTTATTTCAGATCGGTAAATGACTTAAGATTTGCTTTGCAGATCGCCGACGTCCATGAATAATACATACCCTTATGTAAATCTCTATTGATTATCAGAAGTCTGACGTTGATTACCTATATCGTGGGACTTATGAGCTTTGATTTTTATTTCATAATATCAGGAAAAAATTATTTTATCGAAATCTTATTATTACTTATTAACTTTATTGTTTCTATATTCAGTATGTTGTAAATATTTTAAATTAGTCGATATTTTAATACTCATTTCATATCATTATACAATTAATAGAATATATGAGCACAAAAGTTAAGTACCTACTTCGTTTTAATTATTAATAAATAATAATCTTTATTTCGTCTTAAGTTATAATATTGAGTTAAGGGTTCTGGAGCCTCCTTTTAAGCACCAAGTGCCTGTATTAGGATGCTCCGCTCTTCCAGTATTTGTTAAC
>DWFO01005335.1:0-10613 GCA_018246595.1 Mimoniades nurscia nurscia
AGTAACTGGTGAAACGTGGGTATGTTCTACATTCCTCTGCCTACCTCTTCGGGGATTACAGGCGTGAAGTTACTTAATTATAATGTTTAAAATTTTCAAGCTACCTACGTGCACGCAAAGAGATTTTGTTATTTGGATGAAAGTAAAAGGAGATTGGACGGAGGCTTTCGAGAATTTATTGGCTGACAAGGGTTACCACAAATTAAGGTGAGGCTTAATAGTGATACATATGTCATCAACTATACCGTCATAGAATTTAACATTTTAAGAGTTGAGGTCATCGTCTGCGGCACTGGTCACGAGCGGCTGAGCAAAATGAACACCTTAGAATTAATTATTATAAAATTGTGTCTAAGATTTCCTCGTGAAGTTTTCCTTCACTAATATTGTCAATGATATAATATATTTAAAGAGGCAAATAACTTTGTAAAGGCAGGGGTGTAAACCAAGATTTGAAACCTACTGAATCTTGAGGACATTTTAATCTTAAACAGAAAAAAACCTTTACAGTGTACTCATAGATGGACCATTCTCCAGTCCCATGGAGGAGGCAACCAGGAACGAGGTGTCGATATGTGTTGCCGCCGGGGTGGGCGTCACACCGTTTGTAGCCATGTTGAATGATATTTGCCGGTGAGTTAAAATACTCATATCCTCATTTATTTAAATAGGAATTTAGTAATTTGTCTTTGTCTTTTTTCTTACGGCCTAGATCGTCATCAGATAACTGTCTTTAACTTGACCCGAAATGAGTAGGTACACAGTTGTTGTAATGTTGGATATGTCACAAATTTAGTTACTGCAAGAAAAGTAGTTAAGTACATGATTTTTTTCTAGAAACCCAAGAAACCCGTTGCCGGGAAGAATCCATCTTCTCTGGATAGTACGAAGGGAGCAAGAAATCACGTGGCTTGCACACTTAGCAAATCGCACAATCGCAGAACTGAGATACGCCAACCGACCAGATCGGCTCCATTTAGAATTTTACGTCACTAATTCTAAAGAAAACGAACCCAGCACGACACATAACGAAGAACAAAACGCTCTAACGCACACGGTGGCCGTTGATGAGAAGGGAGATCTCAAACACATATTGACGAGAACCGATAGAACCATTGGTGTCGATGAGAAAATGACTTTGCTGACGCCCCACATGAAGAGAAGTGCTAACGTAGATAGTCGGAGAGACGGAGACAAGGGAACCGAAGACAATAATTGTGATATAGCCAGGCGTTGCCCACTCGTGGGCTGCCGGCTGCGGCGCGGCCGGCCGCACTGGGACCGAGTGTTCGGCTACTGGGTGCACCTGTACCCGCGGTAGGCAATGTGCTCGTTCAAACAGCAACACTAAGATCTTACGCACAACATTAAATAAACAATGGTTACTTGCTCTTCCTCTTTCGGAAACGTTAAAAAATTACAAAGAATAGGCATTACTAAATTGATGTTAAAGAAAATGTACAAATCTTTTTATGTACCTACATCAAATTAAATTGTCTTATGTTAAATTTTGAGTCTTTCAAAGTTTAATTTTAAATCTTGTGTTAAATCTTTCTACAATAAAAATTCAAAGTCATGAATACTAATGAATACTTCAAAGTTAATTTTCAAAATGTAGCCCTTTTGTGTATTCAATTATGTTCAGAAGCGGATATCTGGTAGGAATGGAAAAATGACGACGCTGAATAGAACGACAAATTATTAAGTTTGTACTTTGTTTCAGACAAAATTTAAACGTATACTGCTGCGGACCAAAGAAATTAGTGAAATTATTAAGAAGAAAATGCAAATACACTTCAAGCGCAACCAAAACTAAATTAAACTTCATTCATGAAGCCTTTTCCTAAGTTTTGAGTGTATTCATTGACTGATATTAAATATAATGTTACGTATTTAAATTTTTGTTTTATTTTGCCGTATTACATTTCTATTTTAAAACAATTAAGCACTGCAAGAAGTGGAATAATGTGTTCAGAAATACTGTTTCTTTTACTTATGCCATTAATTTGTCTGTATCACTCTGTTCTGGTTCAGAACTGAATTATAGACAAACAAACTAAAAACAATGCGGTTGAAATAAAGTTCTTGTAAATGTTTAGCAATCTATCTATGCCTGATCTCGGTATAGACTTTCCTTCCTATTATTAATTATTTACATTCTTCATTGTCTTCGAGACTTAGATTTCTAGTGATTGCAAATAATAAGATATACCTATGTACGTAGAACAGATGATTCCAGTTCTTTTTCAGAGATTCTTACAATTTGTATCTTATAACGTAATATGTCGTTAGAGCAATAGGCTTTACGCAATTGGTACTGTATCTACTATCTTGTTATCTTGTTATTTTCTTAGCAAAATTTAAATAGTTTTGATTGCCTATGACCACGGCAATAATTCGTTGAGCTAGCATCGTCTATTTGCAATTTGCAAAAAGGCGTGAAGTAACTAATTCTAGTTATTGATGTTATTGAGTAAATAATGAGATATTACGGGTACGAGTCGGAGGGGACGTCTTGGCAATCGACATGCCAAATAATTTATTAATCGCAATACCTTTACCTGAGCGCTGGTAAAATGGGTAGGATGTACATTCAGATATGATGTGGCCAACTAAACCCTTTCATTATACTAAGGTATAGTAATGTTTCTATATTTTTGTGCCTCTTACCAATTCTTGCGTAGAGAAAGAAAGAACCATGTCATTTTTTAAATATAACTTTTGTTATGTATATGTTGTTATGTATGCATTATTTTTGTCATGTATGTATTATGACGCCATACCTGTCCTGATAGCTCAACTAAGTTATTTAGGTACCTATTATTTCCAGACACTCTATAATGCTTACTCTATTTCCGTAGTTTTAATCGATAGGTATGGTTTAATACTTTAAGAATATAGGTATGGTATAAAAACCAATTTGTTTTAACTTAATTTTAAAATATTAACTAAATACACACAAATCTTTAATAATACAGTGTAATATACAAGGCTATGTAATATAACATGATTAAACGAACCCAAATCTGAAGACTAAAAACAATAATATTAAATTTAAAAACATACGACATATTTGAACATATTTCTTAAAGAGTATAATTTATTATAAAATAATATGTTTTGAATTCACAGAATATTTGGATAGACAGCAAAACTTTGTCTTTTTTTAGTCTTTCAGAAATTCTTTTCTTAAAACATGATACTTGAGTGACAGATAAAAGAACCGCTCAGTGACAAACATTAAAAATTATTAGTGGAATACCTATATCTGAAAAATTAAAATTATTAGTGCAATTTAGTAACATCATGAAATAATTATTTGAGTTATTCTATGTTTTACGCTTGCCATGGCACCGCGGAGAGATTTAACGCAGAAATACAACAGTAGTAAATTGAATATACCCGACAAGAAGAAGAAGAGGACAAGAGAGGGGAAAACGAAAGTTACAAAGGTTTGATTACGTCGTAGTTCATAACTGTGCGCAGTGGTCGTTCGGAGACGGTTAGGTACGAGTAGCGCACGGCGGGTGCACATTTACAAGTTGTCAATAGTTGGTACTCAATTTAGTAATCAAAACTCTTTATTAGTGGCAGTACTGGTAAAGCTTTCTTTTTCGGATCTTATCCTCAAAATTATTTTCTTGGGAGCAGAAAAGAACTTTATTCACCAATATACCTACATGTGCCGAATTTCAAAACGTGAAGTAATCTTTGGAAATTGGAGAAATTTCTTGTTCTAAATTAATTAAAGGAATCAATTATCTCGAGACGTTACATTCGATGGACTCCTAAAGGAGTCTAGTTTAGGAATTCAGACGCATTAAAATCAGTTGCCGTGATATAACGTAACCCCTGGTAATAACTTTGAAGAGGTCAGCAAAGGCGTGTAGTACGCGGACGTTTCACCTTTCATAGACTCTTGAGTTACTACTAAGAAATTCAGGTTAAAAAAACCTAACAGTACTTTGCATTACTCCGGAATTGAAGCTAGGACCTCTTGCTCAGCAATTGCACTTGAAACCATTATACCAACGAGGCAGTAAATTTGCCGTTACGTTGAAGAATTGACTAATTGCAGTCCAATAAAATTAAGAAACATTAAATTATATTTAATAGCAACAAGTCTTTAGCTACAGATATTAATTTATAAATGTGTTTTATAATATTATCTCAATAAGATATCCCTAAACACGTAATAATTATGTGCCTTTGAAAACATTTTACTACCCATTATCATATTATTTAAAAAATATAACCATACAAGGTTAAAATATTTATTAAAATACACTAGAATGTGAGTAGCTATTATTCGCGATTTCCTATAGTTTTAGTATTGGCCATCCACGGCAAATTAAAAATTGCCACGTTGTATCCACTAATTTCCGAAATTGCAGTTTACGCGGATGAACTGTTTGTACTTTTAGACTTTAGGGAAATTAAACGCGCAATATTATTTTTTCTCATTGAAATAAAAGTGAAAATGTATTTCTTAAAAAGCTACAAACTTATCGAAAGCTTTTCCGATTATGGAGAAGTGGCGTAACAATATGTAGTCTTAGTACATCTTGTTATCATAATCTTCTTGGTAGTATTTTTTTTTCAAAGGAAAAATATTGAACAATCAATTTATATTGTCCAGGCATTTGAACATTTATACTGAATATTGATTATTTTTTCAAGGATAATATTTTAGGCCTCGTTGGTTGAGAGGTCCTGGGTTCCAATCCCAGGTCATGTACTACTGGAATTTTCTAGTACCAACTTATTCGTAGTCACTACTACGAGTCACTACTCGAGTGTAGGATTTGAGCTCTGTGTAAAGCAATAGGGTCATCACCTATTCCATAGTAGGATGTAGATGTAACTGGTGGAATATGGAAGTGTGGTACTCTCCTCTGCCTATGTCTTCCTATTCCATACTTACTTACCAACCTACCTACTAGCGACTGGCGATTACAAGGGTGATGTTACGAAGATATTTTTATATAATGATACATAACAGTAAATCAATATAAAAAAAATATTACAGGAAAAACAAAAAGTGAAACGGCGTTTGAAGATTATATGTCCAATATGTTTTGAGTCTAAAAATTCTATGTCCTCAACAATTTGCGGACACGTGTTTTGCACAGAATGCATACAGGAAATTGTAATCTTAAAACATAGATGCCCAATATGCCGGAAGTCATTACGAGGGGCTAACGTGTTTCACCCTTTGTATTTAAACGATAGTAATGTACACATTGTAGATATATAGTTCCAATAAATACTTCCTGCCTATAGGAAAAATTTATATAGTATTGCTAATTACTTTTCCCTATTCCGATTTTAAATTTGATGTTCGTCTGACACATTGAGAGGTGAAAGGCTATAAATTGTTTTAAGCGACATTTTTAGCGATATAACTCAATATTGCTAAAAACGTCGCTTAAAACAAATAGCCTTTCATCCCTCGATATAATTACAAGCTGGAAGATCGAGCTTCGATCGGATGATATCGATTTTATATATCTATTTATGGTTTTTGTTCTCTAGGCATTTCGAAGTATAACCGTAGGCTAATAACATATTACAAATAAGACCTACTTAAATCTGTGAGAAATTTCAGTGAGAAATTAAGAGATATCCGTGATCGTGTATATAATATGAGTGGAGATTACTTATAAATGATTATTAATATGAAAACTTACCTGGATAAGTTAATGAAATTAAAAAATCGTCCAAATCTTTACAACTATTGTCGAGAAATTGTTTAACTCATTTTCGATTAACAATTCTAAAGAAATTTCGGTTCAAAAATTGTTAAAAATCCTTTGGCTGAAATAACAGAATTCGAGGCTCATTTATTTATAGTCGTGGCTTTAGTAGGTATGGGTAAAGGTTGACAATCTTTGACAGTTTAATTGTCTAAGTAATAATGTCTTAAAGTATTACTGTATTTATGTATATCTAAAAGCAGTTTAACTTAAGCATAAAATTCTTATTTCTAAATCTACATATTTAGTACAATGGCATCCCTCAAAAGCGCCCATCAGGATTACATGAAAACTGAGTTGATGAGTGATAATAAGCTTATTAACTACACAGATGTGGTTCCCAAATCGGATGATCACGATTATATCCAATCATATGTTAAAAATTTGGCGCAGTTACATTTTGAGCTGAAGGCAATAAGTCATGTATGTCATGATTTTTAATGATTTTTACTTTGTTATTTATAGGGCCTTATACCGTGAAGTGCTTTCTGATCTTTTATCGAAACTTTTATGTCCATGCAGACGACTGGTAACAGTATCACAATGCCCTCGAAACAGCTAAAAAAACTATAATCATTGATGCCTGCACCTTTTTGTTAATTATAATACATTGAGGGCATCACTCAGCTAGCAAGTTATATTCAACAAACACTGAGGGCTCTTTATAATGGGGTAGAATTTTGAGATATGTAAATGGCAAACTAGCACCAGAATACAAAATTGACTATGGCCTTACTCCTTCTGATTTGAAGGTTCTTGGCCAACATTATATCCAACATCATATCAATTATCTTTGTGTACCTGCACTGTTTTACTTGCCTATTATATCTAGTTTACTTATAACTAATCAAAATAAGTTGAGATTGTGTTGATATTAACTCTCTGTGTATCTTATTTATCTATACTAATATTATAAAGAGGAAAACTTTGTTTGTTTGTTTGGTTGTAATGAATAGGCACAAAAACTACTGGACCGATTTTAAAAATTCTTTCACCATTCGAAAGCTACATTATCTACAAGTAACATAGGCTATATTTTATTTAGGAAAAAAATAGGGTTCCGTAAGATATTTCAGAAAAGTTACTTATTTTGCATACACTGCCTAAACTATAAAAGATAGAACCTTAAAATGTTCTAATTAATCGTATATCTTATAAATACCTACAAAAAAGTCCACGACACACTATACCTACACTATTATTAATAAAAAATGTATGTAAAATAAGGTGTACATAATTGTAATGGGCAAATTTTTAGGATATATTGTCATGTACTGATTCAATGGAAAAATTAGATGAATTGAATGAAATGGGCAGAGGAGTTATAAGACTTATTAGAGAAGAAATGGATAAACTAGACAGCTGTGTGAAGGACTTGAGAGATCCGAAATATAATAAGGAATTAGAAACTCAGAGACATTTATTAGCTGGGTAAGTCCTATTTATTTTCATTTTCAGATGCAGTACTTGAATTTTAATACTGGTTGATAGGGGAGAGGAACCGGGTAGGGGGCCTGAAATCTAAGAACTGGTGTGCATGTAAAGCATAGTGATATTTGGCAATTCATTTTTTGTCCATCCTATAATATAAAGGATGACCCTTAGGGAGTCGTAAGAGAGTTACCACAGGAGGTGTGAGTATATGTATATATTTATGAGATTTACTTAGTGATTTTTTTCTCAATGTTTATAACCATGATAGAAGCTTCATCGATAGTTGTAAAGAGGGTTTGATAAGTTTTAATTTGATTTGTAATAGCCACTATTCAATCAATCTTCAATAAACCATATTTTCAGTGATCATGTATTTTTTAAATTGTGTTCGGTCCAGAAGAGTGTTGTGGTGAATTAGTCAATCTTAATCTGTTGTGTATTAAGATGTGTTGAGAAATGAGAAAACAGATTTTCTTTTTCAATCACAATACCTACATTTATAAATTATGCAGGGTTTTGAAAGAATTTAGAGAAGCCAACATAAGTAGTCTGTATGCTATTGAAAAGTCACAACGTCAAGAACTCTTAACATTCGATGAAAGGAGGAGTGGTGTTAAAGTGAGGCAGAGGAAGGGGAAGGTAGACAGTGATGGATTGCTACAAATATCAACAGGTATCTCCCAGTTTTAATTGATTTGCTGCTTCTCATCTAGCTTTAGTCATAGTTTCTAATATCTATGTGGCATACACATGTTGGCTCAGTTGGCAGACTTGATTTTCCATCCTCAATTCATTAAACTTCACTATAAGGTTTAATACAAATATAAATGTATAAACTTGAATACTATAAGGTTTGTGTATTATATTTGGTTTTAGATCGTTAGAATTCTGATTGTTTGCTATTTTGTATTCTTGTAAAGTTAAAGTTAAGCCCTCACAACCCAGTTTATAAAAATTTGTCAATTGGGCCTTTCTACACATTTGTGTCACTTATGTTGTAATAATGTAACATTATTTTAAATGCTATTTGTATAAATATGACTTATCACTAATGAAAATGCTTTCTCTAATTATTGCAATATTGTGTGCACTGAGTATCATGTGTTTATATATTTTGTGTTAAAATTAATCCAAAACATTTCATGTGTACCATTCTAATAGGTGTGACAGACCAGCTACTATCAATTAGCAGACAGTTGGCAGATACAACACAAAGGAGTCAGGACACATTGGACAGTTTAGTTTCATCAAGTTCATCAGTGCATGTAAGCGGTTTTACGTATAAAATAGATTTATAAAACATCTATCATTATTAAAACTTGAAATTCTCAATAATACCAGAATCTTAATTTGTGCCTAGTGTATGGCAAGACCCTGTTCTGTGGTATAACATAGATTATAATAAATTGATGAATTGTAGGAGTGTACCACAATCTTCTGCTTACTCCTTCAGAAATATACAGGTGTGATATTATGTTAGTAATTAATGTGGCAAAACATCAGGTCTGGAAGGGTACAATATTTGGTGATTTCTTGTATGGTGCCTTCTATCAACCACATAAAGGTTCTAGAGTAATGATATAATTACATATTTACATATAATTATTACTTTCATGTTAGAAGTTCCTCATTACTTTATATTCATAATCATAATGTATTCATGGTGAAACATGGGAGTGTTCTACATTCCTCTGCCTACCTCTTCGGGGATTACAGGCGTGAAGTTACTTTACATAATGTATTCAAAAATCTTAACTTTGATTTCAATGGTCCATTTTATAAGCCATATTTATATTGTATCCACATCCACCATATACAGTAGTGAGACATATACACCTGAAAATAGGTGTAGGTAGGTATATTTACGCCTGCAAATAGGTATAGGTATATTTACGCCTGCAAATAGGTATAGGTATATTTACACCTGCAAATAGGTATAGGTATATTTACCCCTGAAAATAGGTATGTTCGGTCATATATTTTCATCAACCATCAGGTGGGCCATCAACCACAAGTCTGTTGCAAAATTCTGTTACAAAATTACATGAACCATTAAAATTTTATTATAAATATATAATAAACATGGAGCAGCTGAGCACAAACCCTCAGACAAATATCAAGGATTTGTGTAGTAATTAATGGAATGCTGAAAATAATTATTGAATGTTGCAATTCCAGTGTTTATCATATGACAAAGGTCAAGATAGTCGCTCCTATCATTTTTATCAATCTCATCACTCATTATGAAGTGTGTATGTAGGTATACACAAGTTCAACCTTGTACAAACTCCTAATGTAAAAACATAATTGTGAGCTTAGATCACTGTTTTGTACAAATATAACTGTTAATGTGTTCACTGCTGTGGAACTGTTCAGTAACAACATAACCTGAATAGTCACGCCGGTGTTTTTTCGAAGGGATAGACAGAGGAGTGTAGTACACTCTCACAAAGTAAATCTAAGAAGAGATTATTCTGTGCCGTTCCTGGGTATTTCAGGTATTTCAAGTCAGAAAAACTCAATTATACTTTTGCCTGACACGAAGGTCTAATGCAGGATCACTTATCCAGTATTCGTGCTTGCAAAACTACTCAATCAACGAGGCATTTAATTAGTAAACTTATTACCTATTATATTTATACATTTCTTTATAGGGGACACAGTCAGAGTTGCAGAATACAGCTGGGTCAATATCACAGTCTAGCAAATTACTAAATAAATACGGTCGAAGGGAGTTCACGGACAAAGTGATCATGTTCTTTGCGTTCCTTTTCTTTTTGGCCGTGTGTCTTTACATTGTACAAAAGAGATTGTTTTAGACGTTCATTGCCTCCATAAATACAAATACCTACGAGACATTTGCATGTTCAGTTGGGTATATCTTCCCTATGACAAGATGGTGAATCACTCGCTTATCCCTAGCGAATAACGTGCGCTTTAACTAATTATTTATTCCACGTTAATAAAATAATGCAATATCGGTTTGATAATTATGGCGATGCCACATGCCATGCTGTGAAGACTTTACAATATGTGGTAAGAGATGTCGCTACTTATACATATTATACTTTAGCTTGAACAGTTATAAATTTTTATACTGCTTCCGAATTATTGAAATTAGTAAGGCAGTAAGATAGAAAACATAATGTTAAACTATAATAATTATAGTAATAATAATAATAATTTTAGTAATAGTAATAATAATATTATTATGGTTTTCAATTACTCTGCATATGTTTACTGTTGTTAAAAATATTCAATGTAAACTAGTATGTAGTGATTGTAGATTTGTAAGATTGTTATGTATAATAATATTACATTGTTTTAATAAGTGGAAGCAAGTATAATTAAAACATGTAACCAAGTGGTAATTCATATGTAACTCGCGGTTTGTATAACTTATTTGATGTTGTGCTGCCATTT
>DWFO01005336.1:0-10611 GCA_018246595.1 Mimoniades nurscia nurscia
ATTGCTAGCTGTGCGACGCTTTTAAGCCATTACGCATGCATTATATATATTATATGCATAGACAGTAATACTTAAATTAACAAAGTTAACGAACTTCTTTGAACCGGCGTAACTGAATAACATTAAAATTTCACGATGCCTTGCTTACTGAAGTACTAATTGCTTAAGTGCCTTTTCAGGCGTTTGATTAACGCTCGTCGGGTGATGAAGTGTTTGTTTAGGGAAGGTTCGTAAATGGCCGCGAGACAGCCGGCAAAATTATGTATAATAAGTTTGCATGCGGTGACGAATAGTCAAATTACGTTTTACCATATTTTATTTCTTCTTACATATCCGCAACCATGCTAAACTTTTTATAAAACTTTTGAATAAATACACGATCCTAAAAAAATATCTATAGAAATCGATCCTATCCGTTAGAGAAACAAAACCAAAATGGCGGCTTTGTCAAAGTAATTCTAATTGCCTCGTAGATTACTTTCAGGCAGACAAATAATAAGTACTGATTTTCACTCAAATAAAACAAAACATTACACAGATTTCAAAGTTTGTTTACGTGGACGACGTTATCGCGGTGAAAATTCATTACGCGAAAGTAAACTTGGCCGTTACATGTTTAACCTAGTTAAAGTTTGATAATAACGCTACCTAACTTTTGTTATTACGTACCAAGTTGATTTTAAGCGAATTCACTACTCTATTTAACTATTTCGTTAACTCTTGCTGCACGGAATATGCCCAGCTTTTTAAATACGAAATTATTTCGCTTATGTAAGCGTAAGACCGTATTATACGATATCTACATTAATGTCAATGTGTGTGTCAAATAAAAAAAAGAATAAGAAACGGGTATTTGAGAAATATTTGTCAGTAATAATTATTAAAACAGGTCTTTGCGCATAAAAACACTTAAAATCAATTGTGTAAAAAGGGTAGAAAATATTTTTACTTCACATAAAACGGCTTTCTCCTTGAAGGACGAGAGTCTTACTTTTATTACAATGGCTGCGAAACGATAACATAATTTAGGATCTTTATCGAAAGGTGGATCGCATTCAGTAAAGAATACTCTTCCCGGCGTGTCGCAAAAAATATCTTAATAATGCTCCCGCTCACTGAAGATCCGATCCTAAAAAAAATATCCTGAAGGTAACAAGATTACTCACCTTATCATCCTCATTGATTTATTAAAAATGTATATATATCTATAACCAGTGATAATAAAAAAAATGAAAATCATTATTCAATATATGAATATTTATAGCCCGAAACAATATTAACCTAATTCGTTTAACAAATTTTTATCGCGGAATATCCACAGATAAATCGGCTATAATATATGCAACTGCTGTCCAAAAAGCAGCTCCCAAATCGAGTTCCTCGGTACTTTCCACATTCATGGTATCTCCTTCAGTGTGATGGAACCAAAAGTAACGCTCGTTAGCATTATGAAGACTGGCTCCTGGGACACCGGTGCTAATTATCACGGCAATGTCAGATCCAGCGCTCTCACTCTCTATTAACGTTGAGGCATTTATGGATTTAAACAATTTCAAAACTTCTGCGACAATACAGCGAGCTTCCTGGTTTCCTGCAACTATCAAACCAAGAGG
This sequence comes from Mimoniades nurscia nurscia, assembly GCA_018246595.1. NCBI lineage: Eukaryota > Metazoa > Arthropoda > Insecta > Lepidoptera > Hesperiidae > Mimoniades > Mimoniades nurscia. The sequence goes on from DWFO01005336.1 coordinate 1,614, forward strand.
GGCAAATGTACCTTCATCGGATTCCATAATAAAGTTTATGTTGTGACTGTTGTTTCTGTGCATCTCCTCATATGCATATGCTCCAACTAACCCTAACTCTTCAGCAGTCCAAAAAATTGATTTTATTGTCCTTCTAGGTCTTAAATTAAGACGTTTTAGAATTACAGGTACGACCCAACTAACAAATAGACCCCCACCATCATCCATAGCACCTTGTCCGACATCCCAACTGTCAATGTGACCGGATACAATAACGTGTTTTTCCGGATGTTCGGTACCTTTAAAATCTATTATGGTGTTCCGTGATAGTTTAGTATCGAAGGTTGAAGACATTTTTATGTACAGAATAATTTTAATTCCACGGTTTTGAAATCGCCTCATCATATCGGCATCCTCTAGCGTGATGGCGGCAGTCGGTATTTTGGTGACGTCGTCTGAGTAGGACTGCGATCCTGTATGAGGCGTGTTAATAGAGAAAGGCGTAACTGAACGTACTAGAGTAGCGACGGCTCCTTTTTCTGCTGCTTTTCTTGCTCCTGCTGATCTATAGTTCACCGTTTCACTGTATGTGGTAAATACCGGATCAAACAAAACAATTTTTCCCTCAATGTCCTCATCAGCGGCTGCTTCAAAAGCTGAAAAGTTACTAAAAATTATCACTTCAGCTGTGATTCCTTCAGGTGGCGTACTGACACTCCTTCCAAGACCCAAAACAGCAATGTCTTTTACTCTTGGATTCAACATAGTAATTTTTTCCTTTCCTCTCACCCAGTGCGGTACCTGAAGTTGTTTTTCCTAATTAATATTCTTAAATGGTATTCAATAAAGTAAAAAAATATACTAAAATATAAAAAATACACACATAATACTGTATTGACATAGTATACTCTACACAATATACAATAATAATTATATGTAGCTTAAAGTTTTTCTTTAAAGGTTTTGTAAACTTGATTTCTTTGTTCGAACATAGATTAATACTTAAGTTCGTTACATGCAACTGAAGCTCGATAGCGAATATTTAAATTACCTCTAACTCCTCGGTAACGATGTCATCGATCCCCTCGGCACGCGTTAACTCGATCATGTAATCGATAGACCGTTCTAGAACAGCCGACCCGGACGGCCTGGCGCCGAACGTGTCCACAAACTTGGCCAATCTGAAAATTGTAAAAACATTGTAATGTAAATTACACCAAATCCTCATTACATGCAATTGTACATTATCATATTTAATAACACTAATTAATTACTAAAAATGTAAATGTGTTATATTTTTTCATAAGCGGCCAGTCACGCTTACAACCAAGACGAGGCAGTGAAGTAATACAATTTAAATGCTACCTTAAGATTATGTGTACTATCTCAGACGTAAACCTATATTTTATTGACATCCCTTAGCCAACAACAAACAAAAACACTAAACGGACGAATTGATCACTTACTCATCATAGGTTTTGCCTTTGAAGTCACCTTCCAAAACGTATTTAATGATATCATTTTTTACGTCCACGTACGCGCCAATCTCGTTTACCAACGCATCTCCTAACAACGCCCGGCAAGAATTTGAATCTTTCGCCAAGAACTTTGTCTCACACACACTTATAACAAAAAGGGTTGTAAGAATTTGGGTGAACGAAATCATTTTTCTGCGCTCGCCCGCGCTATATTGTGATGCTGTGATAACGCGCAGCCCGTTTACTAGAAGTTTATCTTATCACACCAAAATATCATCAACTGTCTAAAATGTCCGTATTCGATTACTCTAGAGATTTTCGATCAGACTGAGCTCTCATGGACCAGATAATATTATAGCCGACTTCATTTATATCTTATCGATTTCAAAAGAGAGTAATAGATAGAGAAATACTGTTCAATACCTACTGTACGACGTCAGGACGGACAGTATTAAGGGTCATATTTTGCTTTATATAAATAGGTAAGTTATATAAACAGGTATATGGTTGTGACTCAGATACTTTTGTAAACCGATGAGTATTGAACTGTTGCATTTCGTTATATTTCAAAAATTACTGGTTGATTGCCTTGTTGGTGAGGTGTTTGCAAGCGCCACTGCCAATCTAAACGTCCTGGATTAAAATCCTGGGTCAGGTACTAATGGATTTTTCTAACATAGATTTTCTAATAGAATTCTACAGTAGTAGCTCGGATTCTGGATTTGTGTGAGAATACGCTCATCACCTATTCCATATTAGGACGTTAACGTACCTGGTGAAACATGGGAGTGTTCTACACTCCTCTGTCTGGTTCTTCGGAAGTTACGTGAAATTACGTGATATTATGTTCACGTATTTAATAATTCATATATTGTATCACACATTACAAAAACGCTTTAATGTAAGAGCTAATAATCTACATGTATGTATTTATACATTGTATTCGCACGAAGTTTTACAATATTTTACTACACACATTAAAATACGCTTACAATTTAAATAAGGTTTTTAAGCGGAACATATATTTTTATACAACACAAAATTCAAGTTAAAATAATAAAAAAAAATACTTACTCCTCATACGTATGTCCTTTAAACGGCCCAGACACGACATAATCGATTATATCCGTTACGACAGTGTGATAAGAAGCAATTTCGTCTTCAATATGGCTTACGTTACAAGACCGCGACTCAGTGTGAGTACGTTGTTTCTTTGGGACACTTTGCACTACACATATACAAAGATATATTAAAAATAAACAATAGTTTGCTGTTAACACATACATAACTACGAGGAAAAACTTTATACACAAGAACGAAATAATGATCTGCTCGCGCACTACGCGCGGAATGGCAATGGAATGCTCGGACCCCACCAGTATTGTAATGCCGTACAGAATAGGGATGTCATTAAGAGGATGTAGCGTTGGATTTCATTGGACGCATCTTTCGCGTATATGTTCGACCGTAAGGCTATTGTATTCATAACATCTCATAGTCACTTGTAATATAAACTATAACAAATCTAGGATCCGTATAAAATTGTATGCTGTCGGTTAAAATTACCTACATAGATTTAGCATCGCATAAATGGCAGATTGTGTATTCGTTTCGCCCGAGGGAGTACCGCCGCTACAATTATTTCTGCCATGAAGCATTGATTATTAAAACAGTTTGTGTTTCGGTCGGATTTGTGAGATAGCCTGTTCAAGTGTATAATGGAAGTAAACATATCAATCTTTGAAAGCAAGTACACGTTTGTGGTCAATTTCCAATGGAAAAAATACTCGTACTAACTAATCATAATGATATTACATTAATTAACATAACGCATATTAAGGATTTTATTCGAATAGTCGACTGCCTCGTTGGTCGTGTCGGGCACTGTTGGATTTTTCTAACTTAGATTTTCTAATAGTGGTTCGGAATCGGGACATAGACCACCGGTAAGTGGCAATAGGCTCAAAACCTATTCTATAGTAGGACTTAAACGTAATTGGTGAAACGTGAAAGTGTACTGCACTACTCTACCTACCTCTTCGGGGATTACAGACCTGACGTAAAGTTTTATATAGTCTTCTATTTTAACAGAAACTAATAGCTCTTTTTGAGACATATTCGATTTGCAAATGTCCAACAGCGGAAAAGCCACTAATGGTTGCTGTCTGCTTATTTGCTACACTCATTGAATTCCAAATATTCCAAATATACTTAAACATTTTACAAAGCTTGTTTACGACCATTAATTCATTTAGAATAGCCATTTCATTGTGTTAATTGGTTTTGCTTGGACATAGAACAAGTCGCACATGCGACTGATAATCGAGGGGTCCTGGTTTCAAATCCTGGGTCAGGTACTACATATATTTAATTAATTAACATAAAGTTTAAGTGTAAAATTTCTGGTCGTAACTCGGAGTCGGAATATGTCATCGGTGTATGGCAAAAAGGATTCGTCTAATCCATAGCGGGCCTAAAACGTAACTAGGGAAACGTGGGAATGTACTACACATCACTTTTAATACCACCCTTATTATCTGCATCTCCATAGTCATCATCAACTCATCATCATCAACACTTTCATAGTTCACTATACTAGTCCTCGCTCCGAATGAGAATAGTTAACTACGGACCTTCTGAAGGAATGTATATGGTATGATGAAAACAGTCTTAATAACGACAAAGTTAATTGTACATATAATATATTGTAATTTCAATAGTCATTTTTGTACTACCAAATAAGTACAATTATGTTACGTACAACACATACATTTCGACAATAGTGCGCCAAATAACAATCTTAAACATATCGTTAAGTAGAACAAACGTAAGTATTATTTACCTATCCATGTAACGATCTTAACAATGAATTTTGTGTCGCGCTCGTTCAAAGAAAACATATTGTTATCAGAACAAAATATACATATATGTATTGATAGAGTACGGACTACATTATCGACAATTTATTTATCTTATGAATCAAGTAACTATGGATATATCGATGATGATTTGATCTCGTTCAATTTTTTATTGTACCTATCTGAAGGATAAAGTGAATATACAGGGTAAATACTATAATACGACAATAAATTTATCCACATAAATCTATCCATCTCAGTCCCCAAACCAATTTTCAATCAAATTTCTTTCATACTTTAGGCACAGTTTTTAAGTTGTTTTACACGCAATTGAGTGCATAAAAACAAAATATGTCATGCTTAAGACAAAATGGTAAAATGCAATTAATAATAAAAAAAATACTCATATGTATGCCCTTTAAACGGCCCAAACATGACATAATTGATTATATCCGTTACTGCGGCGTGATAAGAAGCAATTTCGTCTGCTGTTTGTTAATCATACATTCCTAGATCACTGTAAACAAAGTATGAAAGGATTGAGACAAGTTGTTTAAAAAATAATAGTTTACTCTTTATTGTTTATGGAATAAATTAAAAAAGGTGATGGCCAGAAAATGTGTTCGGGTTTGAAGTCGCCATAACTTTTGGCTCGTTTAGGGTGGCAGAAAGTAAAAGTGAATAAATAATACTGGGAGTTATTGTACATAAAACAAAACTGTAAATTAAATCGTTTTAATCCTTAGCGTTATAAAAACAGACCGAGTGTTAATGTCGTGTAACAAATGAATTGATGACAATGATTATGAAAGTTTTATACTCAGTACAAGTGATGAAGTATTTTCAATGATACTCCAAGCATTCATTTACACTTGCAACAATATCACGGGTATAAAATTACTTCGCTGAGAGCGTTCCTTTTGTGACGCTACTTACAAACAAATTAGAGCATAAAGCACTCTTCGTGATTTCAATCAACTAGAGCGATCGCGAAGATGGATCTTCTCGAGTTTCCTAAGATAACAGCTGAACATTTTTCTTATAAAAAACGTCATTATATAACGCTCGGCACTTAAGAATTGTTACATGACTATAGTAATTGACATTTGTATTCAAAATTCGATACGTCCATGTTACGGTAAGCAATGAGCGAATTGAACTATGAGTACCTATATGTGAAATTGCATGACTTCATATTGAATTCGCATATGTTTGCATAATTTTGTGAGATTAGGTATACATAATTGATTTTGACATTATTGAAACAATTTTACACATACAAATGCGGTAAATATATTGGAGAAATTATGAACGTATGTTTAATTCAAAGTTGTTACATTATTACAATTATTATTAGCAGGCTCTGACTCAAGTCCATTCTTGGACGTAAACGTAACATGTTTAACGTGGGAGTGTGCTACGCTCCTCTGCTTATCTCTTCGGAAATTACAGGTGTTATGTTACGTACGACTTCAACAATGTGAATATTGATTCATATAGATGCTAAGGAAGACCAAAACTCACCTAACTTGATTGAATAGAACTAACACTAGCTACTGGGGGACTAATGAATAAGTCTCCAAAACTGGTTTGCGTGTATGAAGAGTATGATGAATGTAGAAGAAGCGTGTCAGGTCTGTAGAGATAGAGAGTCCGCATATCCCGCAAGGAACTTGACGTGATCATGTAAAAATAGTAATTTATGTAAAATTTTTACTTCTGTCAGCAACAATAATCGTTAATATCATAAACGCTAAAGTGCGCTTGTTGGTTATTCCTTATTTCATTGAACAATGGAATACAATAATTTGCCAATTTAATTTGCAATAAAAAAAATATTATAAAACTGCATTATATCATTTCAAGACGCTTGTCATCCAAAACTGACAAGAAAAAAATTGTGAAGTGTGGTTAACATACTAGATGGCGCTACGAGCCCTTAAAATCCGCAAGTGTACATTTTCTAAAAACAAATATTTAGTACCATCGTCGATAAATACTATTCCTTATATGTTTTTTCTGTAATATATCTCAGTTTTAATTATCTGTCCATATATTTTGCTGACTACTTGTTTCAGTTTGGACACGACTTAAATTTAGTGATTTCTATGTTATCGTATTCTTTACTATGTTTTATTTTGTTATTACCAAGTATTTCGTTATCTAGAACGTATTGAAATTATACTATACAGTTATTCACAATGATTTTTAAATATTATAACCCATGTTTACAAAAGATATGTTTTGGACTCGCCAAGTTTATAATAATATAATATAATAATCATCCAATTTACATCGCGGTGAAACAAGAACAGATTTGTCGTCACGTTCACTTAATTTTTCGAATTGCTAATGAACACCATAAATTCATGCTAGATATTTAATGGGTGACGAAAAAATAGAAATAAACTGAGGTTCGCAATTTACTGTATTTTGAAATAGATTTTTTACATTTGAAAAAAGTACATTTTTGTACTAAATTATCATGAATCCTATTTATAATAAGAGGCAATTTAAATTAGATTTTTTTAAATCTTAATTTCATAAATTAAAGAGCTTAAATTAAATAATAAAAGATTATATGGGAATTATATATTTTTCCGCGAATATGAAATGGCGGGTATGAAATTACATAATTCATGGGTACATAATTCATCGAAACGAATCGTGTACATTTATTTCTCGCGCATTATTCATTAAATTCGTGTAATTATAATTTATCTCTGGTACAATGTGCACATGTTGGTTTATTTTTTTTTCCGCAAGTCATGCACCATTGTGTGCGGATTAAGAGAATAACGGGAGCGCGAGACATTACCCAGTCTGTAGATGAAATGTCATTTCCATGCACAATAAGGCCAAGAGAATATACTAATTTAAACATTAAATATTCAAATTTCGCGTTGTTGTTGCTGTCATAGAAATACATAGTACATTTTAAAAATAAATACCTATGGTAAATTTGAACTTCAATATTATACATACCACGTCTAATCACATTTTAAATTTTGTTTTTGTTCTGAACACAATAGAACCTGCACTTATTCAAACACAATAGGTGCAATCCAACAACGATTCCGCTCATTGAAACGAATCGTGCACTTCCGTTTCCCGCGCACTGTTCGTTTCAATCGATTCATAGTAGATTGTGCCATTGTACCCTGCCCACGTTTGGATGATTTCTTTTCCCCCTCCGTTTATTCTCCTCATTCCATGCACAATAGGGCGAATGGTATTGCAAATCACAATTCGTATAAAAAAAATACTGAGACCCAGGTATTGATTGTTCATGGAAATTAAGGCACGATCAAAGTTATATAAAGTAGTACGTGCAAGAACCATATTCCTTAACGCTTTTATTTACAAACTAATCTCTATAGAATATAGAGATCTGAATAAACCCCACTTAAAACTTTTAACCAATTGTATACATGGAAACACACCGGGTCCTGCTCGGACTTCAAAGCAGCATATTATGTGTTTCGAGTTCAAAAATCATTGGCATCTCATGTTATTTTAACAGACGACTTCATTTGCAGTCTAACAGCCTTTAATGCAAAAATACAATGATATCTGTTTTTAAGAGTTAAACAACAATCTTTAAACTTATCAAGCTTCGTCCTTAAACCAAACAATGTGTACTTTGATATTGTTTTACGTTACAGAAAATATACAAAGTGTACAAAATGGACCTAGGTATCGTCTGAATAAAATAACGTATATTGTTTACTCAGGTGTCGTTTATTAAACTCATTAGTTCATTATAAGGAACATCCATGTTTCACTTGGGAGTACAATTTGCGAGATAATTGCCGGCGGAAATTTCCTTAAGTGGATAATGAATGAGCATCCCATTTGAATACGTTACGACTACCCTTTATTATTTCCTTTCTTCTCGCGAATACTATTTTTGGGTCACGTAATGATCATAAAGTTTGGAAAGAACCTTTTTGCGGGTAAACTGGTTCTTTTTTTATAACTGTCTTCAATTTTCATGTCAGTAGCCGGATTTTTGTTTTTGCTTCGCTTCGTGGCCAAATAATATTTTCAGTTCACGTTGTAACTGTGAATAATTTAAAATAGAGGAATATAATTTTATCTTTTACAAACAATAAGATAAGCAGGAATCGTCGGTGAAATCTGTACAAGAACCGTTGAATACCATCAAGGGAGCCCGTTCACCTCCACGGACTCTTCAACTTAAAGAAAGATAAACATTCCTCAGACGCACTTGGCATTGTAAACAGGCGGACAAGCCGGGATGGCATCAAGTCTGCTTTTACTTTACCTGCTGTATAGTGAAGTATATAAAAAAGTTAAAAAATATACTTGTTTTTCGTGGACGATGGCCAGAATTTAATCCATTGAATTTACGAAGGTGAAATGAAGCATGACATTTGAGTCCAAGCCAAATGGAATGTTCAACGAATAAAATTTTTAAGATAATTTGGTAATTTCCGTTAAGTCCTTTGGAAACCGCACTCCAGTAATAATATTCAAAAATATTTTTGAAATTCGCTAAATCAATATTTATCTTTAGATATCATTTAGACCAGTGATTCCCAAAGTGGTCTATATCGACCCTTAGGGGTCTACGACAACCTGCAAGGGGTCTACGTCAGCGAAAAAAAATTGGGGGTCCATGAAATGAAAATGGGGGTCCACGATAGTGGATCTCGACAC
>DWFO01005337.1:0-10611 GCA_018246595.1 Mimoniades nurscia nurscia
TGCAAATCTAACAAATAAATCCATATTATTCTCCTGGCTATTTTCACGCTTTTCCCTCTGATCTCTCGGCGTCCTCTACAATTGGTATTCGTAACACAGGTAAGAAAGATGCTTTGTGTGATAGAGGGTGTCGGAGTGACAATAAAAGAATTTTGGCGCTATAATTTCACCTTTTTAGTTAATTTCTAGATAAGCTCTAGAAGAACTTATTTGTATACAGCTAGAAGTCATACTGTTCATTTAACCAATTGTCGCAATTTACATACATGTAAAGTATGTATTTGCGACATATTGCGTGTAAAAGATGCGTGAAGACGCGATGTAAGTACGATCATAAAATACTGATGGGAATACTATGCGGTCCCATTGTTCCATGGTAATTGGTAATATACTTTTACCTGGTACTCAGCCCATCAATACTCGGCAGAAGGGAGACATGCCAAAGGTTGATCAATGTGCAGTGAAGTGGATTTAACAGTAATGTTTTTGTATTCAACAAGGGCCCGGTACTGTACATGACAGATCTATATTTTTAGGCGTGTATATTTGGGACAGTTGTTGATTGTACGCTGATCGGCGACGTCGTGTATAATGAATATTTACATTTAATTATACGAGTAGAAAGGCTATTTTCGCGCACGTACATATAATATCGTCAATAATTCACTTTCTGGACAACAACTTCTTTGAAAAGCTTTTGTTAACTCTATAAATTTATTTTAACATTGATTTCACTCTTGAGAACGAACAAACCTTGCAGGATATTCATATTTGACACCGCGTGCTTCTTTTAAAATATAAGATATCGGTGTACTTATGTATGCGCAAACAAAAAAACAACCGTACGAAAATTTATTTACAAATTCTCTAGCGAAAATAAATATCAATTTTAACGGAAACTCAATGGAATTTTTTCTAACTATTGAGATTGAAAATGGCTTTAGAACGGCTGTATACGTTAAAAAGTGTGAGGCATGTGCCTGTACAGTATTTATTCAATACCAATTACATGGAGTCGCCGCCGCGTCGCGTCGGTGCGCTCCCCTGCGACACTTACATCTATGTATGTGGCTGATAGACTACCTATTATTATTCAAACCACTTATAAATAAATCACTTCACAGCTTCAGCTGTGCCAGATCGCTTATTATCAACTAGCTGTGCCCGCGACTTCGGCCGCCTGGAATTCTAAAATCCTAAAACAAAAGTACTCCTTATTACACAAGCTATTTTCCAGAGAAAGTCCCGTCAAAATCGGTCAAGCTATTCCAGAGATTAGCTGAAACAAACAGAGAGACAGATTGCATTTAGCAAAAAGCGGTTACTTTAATATTGCAAACAGGACACTCGAAATTTATTTATCTGTATAGATATTCTAAAATTTGCATGTACATACGTCGTTAATATGCCGTACGTTTGCACATTGGTTTCATCTAGTTACTGTACAGTGGCGTCTAGACAGTCTATTTGGATTAAAGCAATAGTACGAAAATAGATACTAACTTGTTAGTTGAATTATGATCATGTACAACGTGAATGCCTGCTATTACCTTGCCTGAGCGGAGTCACCGTTGCTACAAAATTTTAGAACGATTAATTTTCTAAGTTTTAGATCTTGTCCTAGACATTACAATAAATCTCAATTTGGCTTAAAAGTGAACCCATATATGAAAGCTTGATTATTCTGCCACTAACGTTGCAGAATCAGAATATAAATTTCGGAGAATATATACATAGATTACGTAAACAGACTACAGATCGACCTTTGATCTTAAAAAAATCTTGGTGTGCCACAGCTTTACATGTTTTTGTGCTGAATAAAAATAACCTTGATAACTTCCTTCGATACCCGCGATTTTGTTTGATACATACCTTGTAATATTGCCGCTATAAATACACCGTGCGTTCATTTTAGCGATTATAGCGTGCGAGTTTATTACATTATGTTCCCGTTGGATTGAGTGCTTCAACCTTCCGTTGACAAAATGATGTACTTAGACATAATAAAATCAAGGTGTCCTTGTTTTCGTTAAGGGCTTTTACATGTCTTTAAAAACCTGTTCAAAAGTAATTCGTTTAGATACAGATCTCAAATCTAGGTAGGTAGATTAAATTGTTTTGACTGTATACATTTTAGTTATTTATATTATCATTGATAATCTGTGTGTCGATAATCGCTTGTGACATACGAGATGTTGTCAAGTGTATGTAATAGTTTTTAAAAGTATACTAAATATGACATGAATACTAAATACCGAGGCATTATTTATGTAATTCAATCTTAAACCTTTAAAATATTTCGGGTTTCCGGTTTCCATTAGAACTAGAGAACTGCAACGGCAAACGCAGCAATAAGCATCTATTTTCAGCATTCATTAGCGGGTACGAGTATTTTCGTCAAATAATTAGTAAGACTAAGGCCATACTCTGCCATGTTAGCCAAGGACATCTTGGTAGACTTCCCACGCCTTAGTCAACATCACGTTGTCCTTTACGAGTACACCGTATAACGTAGGATTTTTATTAAGTCTTATTCAATGCTAGATACTATGTAGGTAAATCGGCAGGTGTATTGCATCACAGCACATTACATCAATAACGCGAAAACTAATGTTAACTGCTCCGATATAATTGACGTAGTTAATCGAAGTCGTGGGGTCTTGTGATGGTGACAATATCTGAGCCATTAGTTATGATTGCTAGGCGTGACCATTAGACCTAGGCATGTACAGGTTTTCATTTATTATAATTGTTTTTTATTCCCTTCAACTCGATTCATATCTAAGGCAAAACTGCCATTGAAATGCCAATTATGAGTGTTAACTGTTTTAATTATAATTTGACCTTAATTGACAAGCAGGTGAATATAAGTCCGCTACAGTAAATAAGTTTTGGTTAATTTCTGCCGAATGACACATCGACAGATTTTATTTTAATAAAATAAGCTTAAGTTTTCACTTTGGCATGTACAGTGGTTCTGATCACAGCTGTCCATCTGTTTGACGTTTTATTCATATGACAAAAAAGCGGGCAACATGTGAATATTAAAGTCGATAATAGTCATTATTTTTGAAAGTCATGATCTCTTTCACGATACTTAATCTTTCATGATACGATACGATAACATATGAAATTGTCGAATCATTCAGTTATGTGACATTATTTTAACAGTAGGTATCAATAAGAACGGCGACAGTAAGAGCACTCAAAAGGCGTGTATTGCATAAGATTTGAAGTACACTCAGTAATACTTGACAGAGCAACAATCATCTCAACCATGTTGTGACCGTGGCCGGCCTTCAGTCTGTCTCGTGGTTACGTCATTTCACCAACGAGGAGGATCGATTGCCAACCCCTAGTAAGTTGCCACTTTTTGTAGACCCACCAGATCAGATAAATTACAATGTAAATGCGGTATTTGCATAGATTCGCACTAGTAGTGCGGGGTTCAACTGTGTTTGGTCGACATTGTTTGTTTCCTTTCGTACTGGCTCCTTATGTTTATCGTGACCTCTGCTGTTTTTTGTCAGTTATAACTACAGTAGCGTACGGCTTTTATTTTCTCTTATATAAATCGAAAAATTACCGATAAACTATTCCAAGAATTAGCTTACTTAATGCTTATGTTCCTAATTCATGGGAAATTGTTTTCGCAAGTAACTTTTCCGTTTAAAAATGGCGAAATTTAATTAATGGTTCGCCAAAGTGGTTAGGAGCATCCTTATTTACGGAAAGCCTTCCGGTAATTCGAGTGCACGTCTAATTTGGAAGCCGCAAAGCTGCTGACCTCATGCATCGATTAAGCTCCAAGCCCCAATGTTACATCAAGGTGAACATGACACAATAATGCTTTGGAAAGCTGACATCACGCCGGGCTTTTGTTCCACTTCGTTCTACACGTATTATGTTTCCTTGTCTAAAATACTCGTATTATTTCGTTATGTGTTCGAGAAATTATTGTTTATTTGAATTCGTATATTGAAAGTTATTTCTAATTTTGACTGTTTCGTTGGTCGAATGGGATGCAGGCGCGTCTTCTCACTTTATCACTTGTTCAATATATTTCAAGGAAAATGTTTGTCAGTATTAAAAACTATTCTATTCAATTATTACTGTTTAACAAGTACATCGAAATTAATAGGCGCGCGGATTTTAATGAAAAGAAATGAAAATAAATTGCATTAATTAACATTACGTCAGTTCTTTTTATTTTGATATAATGAAATCATAGTTTATACCTTATATTTCGTTACATACAATTTTCTTATAACAATTATAATTATGCCTATTGATCTTTTAATACACACTACAAATAGAAGATATTAGATGTCAATTTTTCATAATAATTTCTAAGATAATAGCAGTGAGCATTGCTACTGGCTAGCTCACGATGATAAATGAAGAATGTACGTAGCTCTAAAAAGTTTGGCGTCATTTACATTCATCGCCATTGCGTACTATAACCGCGCGCTTCGTCCCGCTCTCAAACTGCGAGGGAAAATTTGATTATTCCGCGTCAGTACCGCGAACCCTCAGCGCTACGGACGTATGTGAAAGTTCGCTGCGTTCTGAATTTGATAAAGTCGCTGAATGATTAATTTAGTCGCAAAGGGAATACATACATAGTTGGACGAAATCTACAGCGCCGTTTTCTGAGGCAACAAATTAATAATTAATTTGTGAAAAAATAAATACTAATTATTGATTTTAGTATTATTTTGTGGATAGGTGCATCAAGATTATTTCGAATAGACAATTTATTTCTACAAGTAAATTATAACAACGTACGGTATCCGTTCGTCAATACAATAAAAAAATGCCTTAAGACGAGAATATCATATATTTTACACGTTTGCACATATAGGACTCTTTTGGTTATATATTGAAACTTGTCAGTTGAAATCATCATCATCATCATCAGCCTATATCCAGCAGTGGAATGGCCACTGCTGGATATAGGCCTCCCCCAAGAACGCCATCGCGCCCAGATCCCCGCTTGCCGCGGCCATCTTCTGAATAGGTCTCGGCATGGATTTGAAGAAAACCAAAGTCATGGTGAATGAACATATCGATTCAGTTGAAATACTATTTTGATATTTCAACTGCCATTGACATCAAGGCTGAAATTGTTTAAAGCTCTCAGGATGGGGTTATTAATATCAGTCAAAACAATAAGTGTAAAATTAATCAGCCTATTGGTCATTATTCATTTGGAATAGGACTCTAGGAATAGGATTATAAGTAACATTAGCTCAGGTGGTATTTCCTCTAGCTTGATTGCAATTAATAGCCCATTCGAAACTGATTTCCGACGGGTTGTATCTCCAGAACACTGAGATGGTCTCTCGTAGACCTGTATACTAGTAGTATTCACATGAAACCAATAACCAAGTCTATCACATCGAATCGTATATATATTATTATAATGAAAAATTCTACGCGGAAATATTGGTTACGTCTGAGAGAATATATTGACTTCTTAACAGTGCCGTTAAGGAATCGAGAATACATTTTTAGTCTTTCTAATATTATTAACGTTATAACGACAGCACCATTCAGTTAAAAAATATCGGTGATTCCGCTTCACGACGCTGTGCACCACCGGACAGATTATTAAGGGAGATTGATTTAATGGATTCTAAATTGCTCAAATCACTTCAACTTAGTTGCGATGGCACGCGCGCTAAGCACTTTGACGCCACAACGTGATGTACGATTTACGATTGTATAAGCAACGCTTACGGATTAAGTAAACTTACTTAGTTTTGTGATGTACGGTCACTGTACGTTTAATGTATTAATATTTAATATATCCTCACGCTAGTCCTCCTATGGTGTAGACAGAGAGCAACGTGATAATGTATTCTAACAGATTTCTTTATTATTTAGTCTTATTATTCATACAGATTTGATTCTTATTTTTGTTTGTTTATGCTTTAATTTATTATTAGTAGTGTCATTACAAGTAAATATCCGATATTAAACATCTGTAATTGCATATTTTGATTATTAAACATCATTTTTCTACTCTGCATTTGATTAAGTTTTGGAAGAGTTACGGCTGAATTTAGATATAATGTGCAGAACGGTCACACACGCACATACATAATATATGTATGTTATTAACTGATTCAAGGTAATTAACATATGAATATGTAGATCAACTATCGCCTTCGTCTAACTGCGATAAATGTTTTTGTACAACAAATATTCGATTGTACACGTCAATATGAAAGTCAGTACGTCAGAACGTCAGTATCTATCTCTTTGGCGTTTGTTTATCTTTTTGACATTTAACAAAAACTCAAGATTATTTAAGTTTTAAAATATTTCAAATGTCCATTTAATGTCTTATTGTGTGACCATTGAAAAAAAATAATTTGATGTTTTTTTTAACTGACATGACATGGTACAATGGTCAATTTATTAAAACGAAAAGCTAATCAAATAATTATCAAATTGTAATTTAATATTGACTAATATTGTTTTTAAGTACTTAATTACCAAGACTGTGAGTACATTTGTTTTTTAATTTCATTTTACTCTTAATTTTCTTCTTTTTTTATGATTATTAATATATCTTCACTAATTACTTGCCCTCAAGGGCTGGCTTGCCGGTTCGTGCGTATTTGTCCCTAAAGTGTAGCCTTCACTAAATTTTAATTAAGCATAATCCCTTTGAACGAGTAACGTTCTGACGTGTGGTACGAGATTAGAGTCATATCAGCGCCGCTACGCGGATCTCGCTCTGGCTACGTACGGATTAGTTATAATCACTGCCCACTTCCTCTTCGAGTTATTTTCATTCCCAAATTGGTAGAGATGCACCCGTACATCGTCGATAGCTTAACCCAATTGCCTCAACTCGTTTTTACGACGATCCAAACCTGACGATCATTTCTGTTTTTACAACGCTCATATCCGTAATAATATAATTTAACAGTCCCGTCGTCGGCACGCCTATGAATATGAATGTTTCGGTCTGATGGGTGCAGTTGCTATCCACATATGCATGTAATAATGTAACCATACGAATCCTAAGGAATATCAACGCTTCGGGGACCAAACTCGAATAAAAAGATTCTTCCTATAATGCAGATAAGTCCTGCACTCTTACTTAAATGATTAATATTACTGCCTATCTTATTTCTTTAGTCCTTGAATAGTTAATACAGTTTACATCTTTGTCAGCCCATACTGTTTGAAATACCTGACAATAACAGACCTATTCCTTTGCGGGGTAGGTTCCATATGCCGTGGCTGGTAGCAGCAACTCGTGACCGCTGCCTACTCGTCTGTTCCTGCCTGCCTCTTCACAGAACAAAAAAATATCACGTGTCGTAATGAGAATACAAAAAAGTTAGTTTAAAATAGTTATATATAAATGTTAGTTGACATACTGTATTGTACTACACTGTAAATTCTCATCAAAAGTTACACAACAACGTCAAATGGATAACAATCGTATCAATTGATGTGTCGGAGTCGTAACCAGATTGTAGGGTGGAACTATCAATTGAGTTTCTTTGTATTGCTTGAATGATGTGTGTGATTGTGGTATTACGTATGATTTTTCTTTCATATGTTTATGAGCCAAACTGTCAATTATTTGTAAAAATGTGACATCACGCCTGTAATCCCCGAAGAGGTTGGCAGAGGAGTGTCGTGTAATAAATACCGTTCTATGTCTCATCGTGGCAGCGTTTGCATCCCACCATAGAATAGGGGATTAGTTTATTATGTATTTAATTAATAGTAATTTATATAGCTCATAGATATACATATAACTTAAGTGCATTATTCAATATTCATTTTGTTACTCATTTTGTTCATTAATTAATTTACATACTTATTTTTTAAGTGGGATTATGTCTAGTGGTATTCTTTACTGTCTTTTTAATCAACTCTTCGTGATATAGAAAATTAAGTTATAAAATACAACCGAATTGAAAAAAGACATGTAAAAATCTTTCACACATTCATTTGTGCTTCTTAGAGTTAGGACATACATTGAAAATTTTATTGTACATAGCACGGAATCTGGATTTATTCCCGGTGTATGGCAATGGGTTCCCCTCGTATATCATGGGACATTTAAAACGGTTCAAAAGTGTGAGAAGTAATAAGTAAATATCGACATGAAGTCATGCGACCTTAGTGTAACACTTCAAAAGCTATTTTACTGTACACTTAGCGTTACCTATCTAGCTATGTATGTAGGTACGTAGCGATTGTAGAGTTTTATAACCTCAATAAAAAGCTTTGCATGAGTCTAGATGCAAATGTACATTACTCATTCGATCGCGGTACACGAAATCGCACCGTACATAAGAATGACATTTAACCCAGCGCTGGGATTTATTCTAGTATATTTATAATTCAGAGCGGATTATTATGCACCGTTATCGAGTGTGGATCTGTCTAGGGGACCATTGTTTAGGCTGGATCGTCGGAGAAGCGAATAAACTTGCAAAGAACTAGGAAGTTATAAGAATATCGTAATGCATCAGGCGCAATCCCCGTGGGAATATTTTTTAGTTTGGTACTCTTGCTCCGAGTTTTGAATGTAGAATAATTGCTCTATTTAAATTAAATTTTATCACAATAACAAAATATTATTGCGGACGTATTTCCCAGAAGGAATCGGCAGAGTACTGTAGAACTTGTCCTTATCATCACGCGCAGGTAAGCCATACATACAGGTACACCCATACACAGCCATACACCGGGCGCAAATCCAGACTCCGAGCTACCACTGGGAATGTCCATTTAGAAGAACCCAATAGCGCTTTGCCCAACTCGTATCGAACCCAGAATGTTTTGCTCGGTAGTCGCGCTTACTACCTAGAGATCGAAAGCGCGTTGGGCTAGTGTTCAGTGTGACGGTTTATTGTTTTTTCAAATAAACCAACTCGGAGAGAAGAACTCGGAGAGATGGTAAATATTACCAGCAGGAGTGAAGATTATTAAAAAGATCGATCGAGCGCCATCACAAAATAATTAAAAGGTATAAAATAGACTTTATTGAAATGTACATTTGTTACATACCTATTGTTACTACCGTGTAATCTTGCGTTTTTTTTACTGTTTTTGTCTATGTGTATGTCAACGTGGTGAGCAGTAAAGTGTTTTTGTATTGTATTGTATTATCTGAAAGTGCTATTTTAAATGGAATCAAAATCCGCCCCGCTCCGAGCTAGTCAATTTGAATGGAGCCTAATAGAGTCATACGTTTGTGTATCTTATACTCTCAATCAAACTTTATTAAAGCGCTGTATACGCGTTGGGTGAAAGTCATATTGACCTTTCTGTAACCGACAGCGCTTTATTTATACCGCTCTATGGGAGTAAAGAGCGCGTGTGTAAGTTTTTATTACCTCGTTGAAATGTCACTTGGCTATTCTCTGTCATATAATCGTAATTCGTCATGTTTGATTTTTATTTCTTAATGCGCTATCACGGGTTGTTTTGTAATGTTTTTAGTTTATTTCGCTTCTGATTTATGCATATATGCATATCTTCAAGCCTGTAGGGGTGGACAGAGATTACAAATTTCCACTGAATGCGGTCCTGCAAAACTCTCCAGCCTCATAATGTTTAAAAACATTTTCAAAATATGCATTATAACATTGTGTGTAATTTTGAAATTCAGTTCATGTAAAGTGTGCATGTATTTCCCACGTAAGTTATTTTAACCTTCAAGATGTTGTTTTTTATTTTTTTATGTGAATGTACACATTTTAGTGCGTATTATTTGTTCTCTGTTTTAAAATAAATATTACATATGTAGCAGTAACATCATGCCTGTAATCACCGAAGAGGTAGGCAGAGGAATGTAGAACACTCCCACGTTTCACCAGTTAACTTTTACGTCCCACTATGGAATAGTTGGTGAGCCTATTGCCGTACACTGGGCACATAATATTATACATATTTATACTTAGTAAGTACACGTATATTTATTGATTTCAATTGTTAGATAAAATAACGTGGATATTCGAAATCAGCAAAATAATGAAACGGTAATGTCAAAACTCCCAATTATCAACCAAGATCACGAGAATGATCTCCAGCGTAAGGATCAGGAGCAAAATCTCCTCAGAGGAGGCATTTGTCCAGCGGTGGGACTGAAGCGGGCCAATGATGATGATTATGTTGATCTAAACGTGCAATAACAACAAAAATGTAGCGGTAACGGTTAGCTACGTACATAATGTTAGATCTCAGTGAAGAAAATTGGATGATGGTGCGAAATGTTACCCCCTCGTATACACCAGAATCGCGTGACGATGTGACCCTTGCGTGACCACAACAAACGCGTGCGGCGGCAGGTAATGTAATGGGCTCGAAATTTAATTACGGTAACGGTGGCTCGCGTTCACCTGTCCTGTAGCCTCCTTTTTTCACGATTCAAGGTTTATATCGACCTAGTTAGAGCAACACATACTCGTATGTATGTAATTATAATCATCTCCGACGCATTACGTAACCGCTGATTTTTGAACATTCCTGAGCTTTTCGAACGCTTTCATCGTATTGTTTATAAAAAAGAAAAGAAAAAAGTAAATTCACGCCTGTAATCCCCGAAGAGGTAGGCAGAGGAATGTAGAA
>DWFO01005338.1:0-10610 GCA_018246595.1 Mimoniades nurscia nurscia
AAAAATTCTAGAAAAGAAGTCGAACTAGTTTAATAAAATATTTTCTACTAATGGCGAGCAGCAAATGTCATACAATTAATCACAGAGAAAACCGTCATTTACGCGGATTTCGCGTATTTTTGTAACAGGCCTCTTAACACTTGTGGCCTAGATTCCGTACTGTACCTTTTATGCTTGGGATACAAAAACAATTTAAATATCAAGAACGGTATAGATATTTTCAAAGATATGTTAATTGGACAATACATTAAACATTTATCTGATAATAGTCATCCAAATCATGGTGTTTATGAAATGAGGTCTTGTATAGCAATTGAATATTTTTTGAAAACGCAAAAAAATAAAATTCTAAAGGTTGATTATGCTTGTAATGTAACATATATTTGAAAGTGTATTATTAAAATCAGTTTCAAGTGCAGTTTACAGGAAACAGTGTTTAAACAAATTGTGTACGTCAAGTAATTTAATTTATTTTAAGATTGGTGATATTTCTGCCAATCAATATAGACATTATCAACATATTTAGTATTTGCCACTTAGAAGATGCCATTTGTATTTTTAATGAAAAAAGCGATAGCTGTGTCCCTTGTAACTGCCCAATAATCACTAGTTACGAGTTCTCGAATGTAATCTCATTTGATTTAAATGGGACAGAGAAAGTTAATTTAAAGGACATACCTGAGACAATTAACTTAAGAGGTAAATTTTTCAAATTATTAGGCGGTATTGAATATGTACCTGGATCTCAACCGGGTGTTACAGTCATTACAAAGGACATGGCTTTGTAAATGGTCAAATGGTCTGCTATGACGATTTGATGGTAGAATTTAATGACAGCAGAGAAGAAGCTGTTTATCTACATACTCTGTCATATGGAATTTATAATGCTGACATTGAAGATTTAATAATTAAGAAATAACAGTAGAAGTATAATAAAGATTTTTCAATTTAAAAAACAGGTAATTATTTTCTTATTCTGGTGGTATAAAAAAAACTGGGTAAGTGCGTGACAAGCCACGCGCCGCAATGTAGTATTATTTATTATTGTTTAATTTTTTTTGGTCAAAATTGATGTATCGTAATTTATTAAATAAATAAAAATAATTACTATTTGAGCTATTGGCAAACGTGCTATGGCAAACTTTCAATTATTTTCCTATTCTGGAATCATGGTTAGCCTACAAAATTTCTTCCTATTTAAAATGTTAAGTTAATTTTCTCATAAAGTATGGCATTTTGAACAGAAAACCGTATGTAAAATTTTAGTTAAAAATTAGTAAAAAAAAATTCAGCTAATTTATTTCAAAGTAAGAGGTTGCACCTAGTCGATAAAGCCAAAAATATTGGGCCCTCAGCCGTTATCCGAAAATTCGAATCCGTTTTACCATTCAGCCATTACTTTTTTTCACTATTTGTTTTATTTAACTAATTCATAGGGATATTTTCTAGGGGGTTTTCAAGGCACATTCATGTATTTCTTCTTTTAAACCTGTTTCACCTGGGGCCTCAGTTCATAAACGTCTGGATCGAGGCCCCCAGGTAAAACTGTGATATATCTGTAATGTTATTCTCTAGCCAGTTGAGAATGACATTAAATCGTTTTAAGAAATTCTTAACTAAATTCTGAAATAAAATTTATTGACACAGAGGTAATACTTTCTGAGATTTACACCATGCCACTTTCTATAGGCACGTGAACTGAGGGTCCAAAACATTTTCCCATAACATCTTTAATTTACGTTTAAGAAATTTATGAGTATTTGCTTTAAGTTTTAACTAAATCCCCTATAAATTTCAAAACGCCACGCCAAGAAAAAAAGTGGGCCCTCAATGCACACGTAAGAAGCGACTCCGCTAGGCTTTGTATACCAGACCAGCTTCTGAAAATTCCCGACTTCGACTTGTTTGCGGATGGATGGAAGGCTGTTATGAGTGTGTGTTTGCAGTTCAGTGAAACCCTCTGAACAATATCAATTCCTTGTTTTAATGTACCTACTTATTAATAACTGATCTCATTGTTGTTTTATTATAATTAGTATTAATTGGATTTGATCTATTTTATAATTATTGATTTAAATTTTAATCCACTCAGATTTATTTTTCTCAGAGACAGGTACTTAATAATTATTTTTATGATGTTTTTAATTTAATATTGTGTATTTTTGTTTTGATTTGTCTTGTATCTGAGTTCGTTAGTGTAATTGGACTTGATGTCCGTACTAGCTAAATGTAAATAAATAAATAAATCCTTTCGCTGTAACTACTTTACGACTACCAGTTGCTGAAAGATAAATTTTGGCAAACTTGGACAACTGAGGGTACTAATTCGAATTAACTGACCAACAAATGTATGGGTCGTATTTGCGATCTATTCGAGATTTCTAAGAAAAAGTCAATCTTATTAGCAATCGTATTTTGTTTCTTGATCGTGACAACCACTACTATTATGATCCTTTGCCACTTCATTGAAACAGTCCAAAATCGTGTCATGAGCTTCACGTATGACGTTGGATCCAGTTTCAACTTCTTTCATTTGTTTAGCAGGTGCTGAAGATGAAGATGATCTGTTACTGTCAGAAGAAGATTCTACCTAAGACTTTTTTTATATAATCTATCATGATTTTCTGTCGGGCCCGAGGAAATATTATTGGATCTGATCATATATGTATAATTGGATCCAAACGATTAGATATAATAAGATCCAAATTTTGGCCGGATGTAACTATATATGATAAGATATTATATATAACTTAATATTATAATTAATGGGTTTGATAGCGTGTCTTGTGTATGGCAATAGGCTTATCTCTTATTATTGTTTGGGACATGTACATAACATAACTGTTCAAAGATAGGGGTACTATACTCGTCTGCCTACCCCTCCGGGAAAATAAAACTACAATGCTGTGTAATAAATATTGTCATTTATTTCCTATTTTAAACATTTTTATTATTGTATAATGTCTACTATAATTTACTATGCACATTTAGTTATATACATATCCACCAATATATGAACAGATCCAATCAGTTCTTCCCGGGTCCCGTTTCTGGCGCTATTGGATTTTTTTAATGATAGTGGCTCGGAGTGTGGATATGTGCAGTGTATGGCAAAAGGCTCACCACCTATTCCATTGTGGGACGTGAACGTAACTGATGAAACGTGGGATTGTATTAGATACCTCTACCTACCTATTCAGGAATTACAGGATGAACCCCTAATATAAATAAAGTGAGTTACATATAGTTCATAATGGTACTGATACTGGTATCAAGCCTATTATCAATGTCAAGTGATGTATTGACATTGACAAGTGTCAAATGTGTTTATGTACGGATTGTATTGTATATCGTCAAATAAAATAAAACAGCCTAAAAAAACAGTCGTCGTTACATAGCTGTAACACAGTAAGCTTAGGCGGGCTAATTTTAGACACGTTTAAAAAAAATATAAAATCGTTACACTGTAAACAAGTCAAAAAATAGGCTAATAGCAGGTACTAAGCACACCGCAGTTATGAGGTGGAGCGAAAATGAAACTTACAAATTTGTGAAATTATATTTAAGTCACGAGTTCTTGTGGAACACGAGTCATCCAAATTACAAGATAAAAGAAAAAAGATTGCAGGCGTACAGGACCCTTATATCAGAATTTAGATCTGCGACTAGCATATTGTTAAACGAACTCGAATTAAAAATGAAAATTAAGAACTTGAGGTCGACATATACACAGGAATTGACTAAAATAATAGAACGTTCAGGGCCCGACTGCACTTACAAACCGACAATGAAATGGTTCGCTGATTGGCATAAATGTTTCAAGAATTCAACAAGGAAACGAATCGAAGAAACACAGTATGATGTAAGT
This sequence comes from Mimoniades nurscia nurscia, assembly GCA_018246595.1. Classification (NCBI taxonomy): domain Eukaryota; kingdom Metazoa; phylum Arthropoda; class Insecta; order Lepidoptera; family Hesperiidae; genus Mimoniades; species Mimoniades nurscia. The sequence goes on from DWFO01005338.1 coordinate 3,869, forward strand.
TTCTTTACATAGAGATAACTCATTATCATCATCAACCCATTTATTGTTCCACTGTTAGAAATGTGCGTGTGTGAAAATGTATGTCAGATGATAGACTTCACACACCTTTAGAAAACTTAATGGAGAACTCTAAGGTTTACAGATTTATGTACATCATAGTAATATAATATCACACCTTTAATTCCCGAAGAGGTAGGGAGAGGTGTTCCCTTTCTCACATTTCACCATTTATGTATATCAATTTACGACTTTCAACGAGAAAATCAAAGTTAGAAAATTCAATAATATCTGACTGGGGAATTAAGTCCAGAACCTCTTAAACAGCTATCACACAACCATCAAGGCACATTAGTGACCTTAAAATACACATTTTTTTGTTAAGAGTTGTATATTAGGCTTTTCATCCACACTTTTCTTATCCACTAGGTTACTATCCACTGCTAGTTGATTACTAAGAAGGTCACATAATTTTCATAATTATATTACTGACCAATTATCTAAGAACAAACACTGCAAATATTCAATTCTTGAGTAGCTTCATAGGTCTTGATCTGTACTCTTGATCTTCTATGTAATAACACTGAGTGCACTTTATTCAAGAATATAAATACTTGGCATATAAGGCTTGGCAGTTTTAAGCAATGGGGTACAAATCTTTTTAGTCCACCACTTGCAAATTGTTAATTAAAATCATAAATAAATATGTTAATAAAATAAAACATGTTAATTAAAATCTAACCATAGTAATAGCAGAAACATAATAGGCTGATAGTTAGTGTTTTGATATAAATCTTCATTTTTTTTTTACTTTAAATATATCCTTAACATTATTTTAAACATGCTATATAGCATTAACTGTATTTGTGTGTGATTGAATTGCAGAAAGAAGATCAAGAAGAAGATGTGTCTGAAAATGTGTGGGTGTCTGATAGCATGGAGAATATGCATGATGAGACTGATGGAGACCCATTTGTATCACAACCAGACAATGGGTATGGTGTTGTATTGAAGTTTGAACCGGAAGAAGTGCAACAGAAAAATGAGAATTCCAACAACTCATTCAAAATGAAGAGGAAAAAAATTAAGTGCAGGAGCCCCAGCACTGATCAATCAGACAGAACCTTTAGAGGAAGTATGGATTCAAGTACAGAAACAGTTACTAAAGAGGATGAATTTGATATATATGGCAAATATATAGCGACACAGTTGAGGCAAATGGAATTACAGAAAGCGTTGAGATTACAACTTGAAATACAGAGTTTAGTGAGTGAAGCTAGGATTTCAGAATTGACTGGTAAACATTCAAGCACACATTTGTAAGTTTGTTGTTTTGAAAGTGATATAACTTTCAATCAGTGTCTCCAATTCAAAATTCACCTGCTGTTGGTGTATATCTGAGACTGTTATTAGAGAATTTGAGCCTAATTGAAGTGAGTTTTATGTGGGATTTTACATGTTACAAGCAAAATTCTGACATCACCAGAGTGCAATAAGAGGAAATAAAAATATGTATATAGATTAGTTTTGATGAATGATATGAAGTAATTCACATTAATGCTATGCATTGACCGAACTATCTTTGTAACCATATAGGTACAATAAGAATATATTCACAGTTCCATCTGTGTCAACCTGTGCACATACACATATACAAATACAGGCTCTGCATCCAAATTCTGTCATTATCATCAGTCTATTTCGATGATCCGCTGATTCGATATTTCAGAGAAACACCGAGCATAGCTCCCTCCATAGCTCGCTAAGACACCTGAAATTGGTGGACCAGTCACACGGTGAGTGTCCACGTCTCAGCTCCGTATGTCATAACCAGTAGGACACACTCGTTAAAGACTTTTTCTTATCTTTTAAGCTCTGCGACATCGCTGACGGAAAGACTTGATAACTTTTTCTACATGCTGCCCAGCCAAGCTGTATTCTTCTGCAGGCCTCCTTCTCGAAGTAGTTTCTGTCCAAGTGTAAAATTTTCCCGAGATAAACATACTCCTGAACAACCTCGAAAGAGACCTCATCAAGGGCAATCGGTACCGGTAGGACATGTTCATTGAACATGACATTGGTTTTGTCCAAATTCATCCGGAGATCGATACAAGCAGAAGAATCAGCCAGGCTGCTCAACATATATGGAAGTCCTGCACTGTTTCGGCCACATTAATATCGTCCGAAACCTTCAAGTGTGAGAGGTACTCACCGGTTATGTTTATGCCCCGTACTTTCCAGTGTAGCGTCTTGAACATATCCTCCAGTGCAGTAGTGAACAATTTGGAGTAAATAACGCCCTCTTGTCGCATTCCTCGATGCAGAAGTATAAGTTTAGATCGATATTTCTGTACTTGGACGGTCATAGACACGACGTCGCACAGAGCTCTCAGCACTTGGACATATTACCAATCGACTTTGCACTGTTGCGAAGACTCCAGAAAAGACCAGGTTTCAATGGAGTCAACGGCCTTCTCATAGTCCACAAACGCCAGACACAGGGGCTGATTATACTCCTGGGTTTTCTATATAAACAGCCGCACTGTGTGGAAGTAATCTATGGTGCCGTATCCTCATCGAAACCCGGCGTGTTTGGGGGGCTGAAATTCGTCAAGTCTGCGCGTGAGACGATTTCTGATAACACTAGAAAACAGCTAATAGACGTGGCTTAGGAGGAAAATAGGCTTATAGTATTTCCAAAGGGTCTTGTGTCCTTTTTAAAAAAACAGGACGACAACACTCCTGCTCCATGTCTTTGGAGTTCTCCCCGAAAAGATCACAGAATTAAATACGCGTCGGAGCTGCATAAGTACAGGTTTTCCTCCCGTCTTTAGCGGCTCCGTCGTAATTCAGTCCTCTCCGGGGGCTTTTCCATTTTTAAACTGCCCCAGAACCATTACTCTTTCGTCTTGGCTGGCTTTTGGCAACTCCTCTGAGAGGTGGCGAATGAAACGGGCTCTCAGATTTGATTTGAATTTGATGACTTACTCATATTTACCTCATCATGTTTACCATCATACTTCATGTTTACCATCAGACTTACTCATATTTACCATCATACTTCCTGAGCTTATTTGCTGCATATTTAATTGTAATTTTCATTATTTTTTCATTATAAGGTACTTTCATCCGATAAAAAACATTAGTATTAGTAATTAGTACCTAAGAAATCAGGGAATTTGAATTAAGAAGAATTACATTACATGCATTTATTTAGACACAGTAAAACCAGTTTTTCTGACTTTAATCTTACTCTGAAGTATTATTTTAAATAACAATATGTTATGTCCGGTACAAATAAGAAATACTCATGTATTTTAAAAAGTATAAGCATGTTAGGAAAGGAAAATAAAAAGTAAAAAATTGCAAGTCTGATTTTTATTGCTGTTACAGCATCCGTTTATAATACAAACAAACATTGTCGCATACATTTCACATATGAAAATTCAGATCGATCCGCTTGTACCAATCGTTCCTACAGTCGGGTTCATCTTGTTTTGTATCAAGTAAAATGTTCATGAAAAAATATACATTGTGTCTATGCTGCTGATATTTTCATATCCAAAAAGTCTCTCAGTGGGTAAATCACATCCAAATCTAAAGCTAGATTAAGTACTTGGAGTCACATAAACATAACCAGTTTTTAAATTACCGAAAAAAAAATTAAACAATGGAAGTCTGACTTCGAAGGCAGTGCACAGATGTTAAAAAAACTAAACGTCTAAAAACTTAGATTAAATTATAATTAAAAGTCTGTTTACACTCGCGCCAGGCTGGCTACTACTGCGTAAATCGACTAAATAAGACTAGAGTATCGACAAAAAGTGTCACAATCTCATAATTTAATACAATGTTTCAGACCACCTGGCATTAAATCAAATGTGCGTGCGTGTTCCTTTTCCAATGTCCTGTTGCGGCTTCATGACCTATTACGTCATCAAGTGTGCACGTCATTATTTTTATTATTATTGTCGATTTGGGCAGCTAGCCCTACGAGAGTATTGTATCGAAGTTGCTTAGTTTAAATTATTTTCAGAAATAACATAACAATAAATAATATGCCAGCTCAGCGACCCTTCAAACACTGAATAATCTACGTGGAAGTTACGTATATTGGTGGCATGACTTTTTACGAATTACAACCACTGATACGTCTAAAGAATGGAGTGCAGACTGGAAGATTCTAGACTATTCCAAAACTTGCAAAGACGATTAAGTTTCTTGAAGTTGAATACATATTGCCATCAAGATTTTCAAAGTAACGCTATAACGTTTGTGAATTGAGATACACTATGGATACCGTCAGTTGTTAAACCAACACTCGATTGATTTTACCTCCTTGTTTAATACAAAAAATATTATTCTAAAGATACATGTATACGTTATATTAAATGCCACTAAATGCCGTAAACGCATTTACATTTACTTAATGCAGTTGCATTCAACAAAAAATAACACCACCCACTGAAAGTACCAAATAGTGATTCTAAATCCCAAACAATTATTTAACAATTTGCAATTAATCTTTCAATCGTTAAAAATTTGGTTTTTCACAAATAAATGAATGCAGCTGATATCGACAGTACGTAATTATAAAGCTATAAAGCTCAGATTAAAAATTACGATACAGAAGAGTAAATAATTTGAACGATATATTAACCAATGACTATTGAACCGAGCAAAAGAATACATAAACGGTAAATATTTCGAGAAAAACTTCCCAAACCTTTACCGCGACTTCGAGAGACGGGTCGGCATCTAATTAAAAATCAAAATTAAATCATATTGTACTATTTAAATGCACAACTTTCAAAATAACGTAGAATAAAGATGGAGGGGTGGAAGGGAGAGCTTAAAACTCCGTTTTAAAAACAAATTATAATACCTTCGCTCGTGTGGTGATATGCACTTTAATAACAATGAGATTTTTTAAATTATATGACAGCATATACTTTGTCTGCCATCCCGAGTGATGGGAAGTGAAATTCATTAACCATCATTTAAAAAAGTGACCATACTCTCTAATATTCCGACTTTAAATGTTACAATAATAAAAAAACATTGCTAATATGCTTTGCAAATAAAACATACTTTTCATTCTCACATTGAACGTAATGTTTGGTGTCACGAGTAAAAAAATTAAAACCAATATTGCCTGTATAACATAACCGCTATGTTCAATACGCAAGTAATTACTTGTTTCATACATGAATAATGTCATATACGATATTTAACAAACAACAAGCGTAATACAATACAGTGGCGGATATTGTACAAGTCGTCCCAAAGTTTTAAAGAATCGTCGCCCGTATTGACTTCCACCCGACCGATGGATGACATTACTAAAAGCCACGTGTGAATCTGTTTACGTCGTCGATTTGGCGTGTCTATTTACTATGCGTACATGTGCATAAATTATATTTTTATATTGCTTATTAAATATTTTGATAAACTGACTCAAAAAAATTGCTTTAAACATTGCATATCACCTCACAAATGAACAAACATAAACACCTGAGACACTGTCAAAAGGACATAAACCACATAGTCACAACATAATTTATTGTTATCTAATAGGGGTATTAAGAATATAATCTTTTATGTAGTGGCAACCCTAATTATATTTGAAAATTTGAACGCTGCAATTATTTTGCTCATATTATTAATTTTCCAGTGGAGAGTGTCCACGCAGATTGTATTTAACAGGTTTGTAAAAACATTCACCGCTGTTTATCATACTTTTAGACAATTTTGAGAATCAGATAGTAACGTATGTTTTAATTCGGATCGTTTAAATAACGACAAGTTGAATAAAAGTATATGAAACTTTTTGCGGTATTGTCTACGATATGAATATGGTTGCTCCGTGTATAGAACATGGATTCCATCTTGTGTAGAATGAAGAGTGGACATAATTAACACAAGTAACGTTGTATGTTTGTCGCATTTTTATGTATCCACTTCGTAATGATACAGGTGTCACATTCAACTCGTAAAACAATTGAGACGAGAAAATACTGAATAACAATCTTAGAAACCTTGATAATTCCGAATTTATAAATTCACATCGTACACATACAGTACACTTTTATACAGTGCATACCAAGAAAACGTGCACAATAGACTAGCTTGGCGGAACACATTTCGGGATTTCACAAGCCCAGCAGTGGGACACAGATTCAGAGTCGTATACATAAAAATGCGAAAAATAACACACATGTAAACAATACGACATTCTGGCGACTGTTATTCACTTTAATGTTAATTTATGTTAAAAAAAAACGTAAAGAAACACTGTAAATATTATGCGTTTTAACCACAGAGTAAATATGTTGAGTACTATCGCATCGGTCCGGCGGCGCGGCGCGCGCACGGGGCCGGCTCGACGAGCAGACCGCATTTTAATCGTATTTAAAATACGACTTTAGCACACTTCAATAAAGTCCACATTTACATTTCAACCGTTTTGTGACGTGCGAGGCTGCTCGTGCGCCCTTACAGAGCAATCGAAATGTAAAAATAGACTTGATTGAAATGTGATACAAATTTTCATTTCAAATACGATTAAAATTCTGCTCTGGGCTCCGAGCTGATCCGTCCCAAAGGAGCCCGCGAAAGCGTGCAGCGCCCGGAAGCGGTCTGGCTCGCGCGAGCCGCCGCCGCGCGCCGCCTGCACCGTGCCTCTAACAACTGACAAGTTGCGCGTCCGCAAACATTTTCAGTGGGTACACAATAAATATACACA
>DWFO01005339.1:0-10609 GCA_018246595.1 Mimoniades nurscia nurscia
TCACCACCTATTCCATCGTGGGACTTAAAAGTAACTGGTGAAACGTGGGAATGTTCTACATTCCTCTGCCTAACTCTACGGGGATTACAGGCGTGAAGTTACTTTTTACTGTAATTGTAAGTACGAAATTGATCCGTGTGTGTGAAGGGAGTTCCGAATGTAGATGAGGCACGGCAGTTCTGTATGGAAAGAGATATTTGGCATTCGGCAATTCTCTACTTACTTCGTACGGAACAATACATTATTATGAAATTTCAGCGAGCTTTATATTTTTTCAGTCGCCGTCAATAACGGAAGCCGATGTAAGAAATTTATGTGAGAGTTTAATCGCAGGTAAGAAGAAGACATTTTATGGTTTTTTTTGTCACCGAATTAACTTTCATCGACTTTTGCAAAAAAAAATTTGTCGATTTGTCGAAGAGAAGATTTGTTGATAAAATTTATGTCTGCGAGTTTGCTTTATTACGGTTCACAGCTTATTTTAGCGTGATGGTCACATTGTTTCTCCTAAGAATTAAAAAGCAGTCGACAAAGTTTTCGGAATTTTGCACCGGACACTTTCACTACAATTTTTGCTTTCACTACAATCAGATCCGTATCTTAGTGTAGTTCTGATTTTATCTCCAAGGATAGAACGGCGTGGACTGTTTATTGGATATAGCCTGTTGCTTCTGACCGACTTTCGGGAGGAGGATGTCAGTTCACCTGTTTAATCGATCGAGTCCCAAGCACTTTAGGTTTAATAGAAAAATATTGTTTTACTAAGCATTTGCTCTTTCTAAACAGATCGGTTAAGAGAGTTCGCAGCCTCGTTTATGATGAGCACGGCATCTCCCGTCGCAGGAAGACGTGGTCTCCCTGGAAGACCGGGAGCAGCTGGGCCACCAGGTTGCCGTATCTACTTGCTATATTTACCTACACCCCTCACTGAATAGATCGCAGGAGACCACGTTAGACTATAATCTGCAACTACACTCTTTGTAAAATTTCAAAAAACTTGGTAAGAATAATAATAATAATAATAATAATAATAATAATATTCTCTATTGTACACCAATAAAAGTTTACAAAAAGAATAAAAACTTAAAAGTAGGAAATGTACAAAAGGCGGCCTTATCGCTTAATAGCGATGTCTTCCAGACAACCTTTTGATTGAGCAGATAATATATTTACATATATAGATATATATTTACATATATAGACAGATAGCGAACAACTACAGAGAATAGGAACACGAAGAGTAGAGAAGAAGGAAAATGAGAGTGTTAAAGGGTAAGATAATACTTTTTAACTTGTTTTTTAAAAATAAGAAGATTATCAGAGCGTCTGATTTGGATAGGCAAAGAATTCCAAAGATATACAGCATATATGGTGAATGATTTTTTATAAAAGGTAGAAGAATGAAGAGGAGTAGAAAGGGAAAGATTAGTACTAGATCTTAAGGAAAGGCTGTGTGTGTTACTAATAAAAGTAAAGCGCTCTTTTAGATAGAGAGGAGTCGATGGAGTATTAAATAATATACCATACAAGATAGAAAGTATTATGGTAAATATTGGTTTAACCACAATGATTATATCATTAAGTATAATAAACAAAACGATGTAAGATAATAAGAAGAACTTTATTTGTTAAATTATATTTCATTGGATAATTTAACAAACAATAATATGTTATACATTACAAAGCGCAGCCTTTAATAAATTCTCAAGTTCATTTGATTTCTTCCTTTCCTCTTCAAGTTTATGCTCAAGCTGTTGTACAACTTCCTTGTAATTATTGATATTAGATATACATTCCTCAGCTACCTGTATATTTTCTTCGAGCAGCGTAACATCCTTGTCTTCAAGTGTGAGATACTCTTGTGAATCAATTTCCAATTTTCGTCGTTTGGCGTCTATGTAAAAATCTAATTCATCAGTATATTGTAAAGCTTTATGTTTAAAATTTTTCAAAACATTCATTTCATATATCCATTGACTGTTGCGATATTTTTCTAGCGCAGATTTTTCATATATTGCATGTCTATTTTCGAAATTTTTCATGTTACTTATTTTTTCATATACTACAATATTTAACAAGTCTATGAGATCACAGTGTTCATTAAAAATACTTAAATCTTGTGATTGCATTTCAACATTTGTATTTCGGCTTGGTACTAATGCAACAACATTACAAATAACTTTTGCTGGGTCTTCAGACCAACCTATCTGTTTACAATATTTTCGTACATGGTCGTGCATACTGACAACATTTATAGGATGAAATTCTATAATAGACTTTGGTAGCTTGAGCCGATTCATTATATCTTTAATCGCAGCCACATTTTCCATGTTTTTCACGCTACTTGGTATAAATTCGTATGATTTTGGAAACGGAGATGCGCTGTCCAAGTACTCCTTAAATTCTAGTGGAAAGGAATGGTAGTTAAACAGATCCTCATTTGTGATAACTTTCGTTAACATTTCGAGGGAAATATTGTAACACTCAATGAGTTTATTTAAATCTCTATGAATGCTTTTCATTCGGCTGTCCTTTACAGACTTTAATTTGGACCATATTTCATTGCCGAGATACCTCTGGCATATAGACTTTAAACAATCAATTTCTATAGGTGGAGGTTTAGTGAAATTTTTTGCTAGCCATTTTAGAGCCCGTTTGGTATTTGTGTCTAAAGAATTGATTACATTTTTTGCATCAATGTAATAAATTCTATAATCTGATATAACATTTCTATTTTTGAGCTTAGCTAATTGTACCTCTACATCAGCCAGAACGTTTTGTCCAGTAGAAGCTATTATGGCAACAGGAATAATTTGATAACCATATAAATGTTTCATTATTTCATGCATAATATCACTAACATTTTGTTCAGTAACATAGAATAGCAAAGAATTTGTGCCTTCCAGGGCTTCACTGTTAACTTTCTGTTCAACATCTATCAAACTTACAGATATAGCAAAGTCCATCAAATTATTCCATGACTGCTTGCCAACATGAATTAAGCAGGGATTTGTTTCATGTGACTTTCTGTCACCGAAAGCATCGATTAGCCACTTCTCTAAATGAACTTTACGACACAGCCATTTGTTGGTGCCTGGTGATATCAAAGTGACTTTCCAAAAGAAACATTTATCGTAAGGATAATTTATTTGTTTCGTCCGTTTCAACAGCGGCGATCGTATTATTTCCATAATGTTATATGGTTCAGGAGGCGGTAATAGCTTTAGTTCTCCGTTAAAACGATAACCTCTGTGGATGGCGTTCATATTTCTTAAAGCAGCCTTTTCGACTGGTCGTCTCAAGTTGTATGCTTCTTCACTAGGGGTATTATCAGCTAACCAAATAGGAGTGTCTTCTAATAATTTTCTTCGTTTTAAGTTTCGAGAAACATGTTTCTTCCATTCACTGAACCACTTTTTCATTAGCTTTCGGCACAAGAACAGCTCTGCTTTTATTTCCAAATGGCAAATTTCATTACACACTTCTGAGAAAATGTCTTCTGTAATGTTATCGGCACAAACTATAAGTTCCTTAAAACTATCGCACTCCTCCTTCATAATTGCTGCTATAACTTCGTCTTCGGTTTCACAAATAATTTCATTTAAAAATTCAGTTGACTCTTTTTCGACTCTTTCCTTAAATTTTCTTTCATCTTCTTCTGCCTTTCTTTTTAACTCTGCCTGTCTTTGTTTTTCTAGTTTTTCTTTTAATTGTTGTTGTTTTTTCTCTTCTATTATTCTTAACCTCTCTTTTTCTCTACGCCTTTCTTCTTCTCTTCGTGACTCCTCTTTTCGCTTTTCCTCCTCTCTCTTTAGCTCGTCCGCTTTCCTTCTTTCTTGTTCCCTGCAAATTTCCTCCACTTTTCGCCTTTCTTCCTCTCGCCGATCCTCTTCTTCTTGTCTTAACTTTTCTGCCACTTTTCGTCGCTCTTCGTCTTCAACTTTTTTATCAATATCGTTTAATATCTTATCACTTTCATCATTTTGTTCGAAATCATAGACATTATTAGTTTTTAGGGCATTTACCGATGTAAATATACTGTTAGCCACAGTTGGCTTATTTTTACTTTGGAATATTGAATAATTTTTTGTTTCTGACCCTGTGGGCTGCAATGCACTTTTAAATAAGTTCGCTGCTGAAGGTTTCGTAAAAACGCCATCACCGTTGGCAACAATTCCTGGCTGAGTATCATTATTTATTTGAAACAATGACGGCTTCTCTGCAATTGAAGGCTTTCCAAATGAACTGAAAATGCTTGAAGGATTCGTAACGTTGTCCTGTGATGTAGTAGAGGTGCCAAAAATATTTGATGTTTTTATAGTATTGCCCTGTGATACAGCAGATTGACCAAAAAAGTTAGAAGAATTGTTATTATTTTCATGTGAAACGGTGGATTTTCCAAAGATATTTTTATCTGTCTGAACATCAGCCTTGAATATACTCTGATTTCTTTGTGTGTCATCTTTTTTTGTAAATAAATTTATAGTGGATCCTAAAAATATATTTTTGTTGTCTGGCACTTTACTGTTTCCAGACGCTTTGTCACGAAATAGAGTATTGTCGAAAGTCGGTTTTTTGAAAACATCATTAGATGATTTGAACAAAGTTTTAGAAGTTTTGAATGGATCTTGCAGATCACTACTTACACTCCCAAAAATGGACTTACTACTAGGTACTAAGTTATTGGTTAATTTAAATATATTATCAGGTGCCTTTTCTGAGGTTTCTTTGGGCATTGAAAAGGTAAATAATTTTTTTGTATCCATTCCTAACATTTTATCATAATTATGTCTGTCTGTCTCTTTAGGAGCAATAGGTATGGCTGGCTGAAATAAGAATCCTTTAGCTTTAAATATATCATTTGCAGCAGCAGTATATGACGGTTCTTCTGGGTTCATATAAATGTTTCTTTTAACTTCTTGTGTTTTATCTGAACTTGCGAAATTTTGTCCACCCATTAATAATTTGTGAACTTCTGCTTTCAAAGCTTTGACATCTTTATTACTATCGTTTATCGTGTTGTAACCGAGATCTTCTGCTATCAGAGAGGATACTTTTAATTTACCATCACTATTGAAACTGGTATGAAGTGTACAGTTACTAAAATCATGATTTGGAACTTTTCCACCTGCTATTATTTCACCCACTGTAGTATGTCGCTTTGATTCTATAAGAGATATAGCTCTAGCAGTTGGATATGGATCACTATCTTCTATAAATTGATTTCTGCTCAATATAACATCAATTTCATCCACATTGACTCTAGCTAATCGCAAGCCATAATGGTTTACGAAAGACTTCATGCTTTCAATGGATTCAAATGCGAGAGTCTTCAGTAGCTCTGATGCAGGATAGCGGGAACTTCCTTTGGGCGCGAATCCTTTCACTATTCTCGCTAGAGCCCGAGCACGTACATCATTAAAGTACCTGAGCAATATGCACGCCTGTAAATAAGTGGCTCTATTTTTAACGAGCCTAAAAAATCTTACATAGTTATTGTTATCTAAGGCATTAAATACTTGGATAGCAAATACAATGGGCTCAGATTTCTGTATTTCATCACGAAGGTATTTGATCTGTAACAAAATACACAGCATAAATATCTATTGAGTTATTTAAATATAAGATACAGAGCATGCGTACGATTATAAATCTCGCAAAAATATATAAATATGTAGGAACATTTCATTAAAAATATAAACACTTCATACAATATTAAGGGACCATTCTCTTCATACCTCCCACAAAAAGTTAGAGTCGCCGAGGTTGAGCAAAGCTATGTATCCTCTGAACTCTGCTTCGTTTGGCTTTTGGTCTACACCCACATCGTCGTCGTCGTACATATGCTTCAAGGTTTGCAAACACTTTGTGAGGTTGTCTGTGTTCAGCTTCTGATCAAATTGCGTGTGTTCTAGATCAGCCAGTCTGGCGGCACAATGTGCGTGGAAACGCGCACACATTTCCACCAGTCGTATAGATTCTGGGAAAAGTTAAATACACATTTAACATTCAAGCTTCGAAGATCAAATAGATTAATAAAGCACATTATATAAGTCAACTTCGTGTTAAATTATTGTTAAGTATAATAATATTATATCTTAAAGTTACCTGCACAACACAGGGCCTGCTGTGTTATATCTTTACGAACACTGCGTAATCTGTCCCACATGAAATGAAACCAATCTGCCAAGGATACCTGCAATATAAAATTTTATTCAATGAATTATATATTGACAAAATATAAACTAATGTAGTATGTGTATAAAACAATGAGGGACGAAGGACCTGGCGCGCGGTGTCGGCCACCTCGCGCAGCAGGTAGGCGCAGGTGCGCGCCAGCACGGCGGCCGGCCGCAGCTCGTAGCACATGGGCATCTCCTGGTCGGCCGAGCTGCGGCTGTACTGCTTCACCGCGCGCCACGGCTCCAGCAGCCCGTCCGACTCCACCACCGTCTCCAACGTCATCACCTGCAATGTATTATCACGAGGGTATACTCAGTTGTTTATTCGTTTGAATACAATTATCACGAACATAAATTTATAATTTAGTAACAACAAATTCTCAAGCGTTCGTCGCGATTTTAGTTAACAATAACGTTGGGATTCCGATAATACATATATATATTCCCGCAGACAATTTGCGAATTAGGCGCTGCGTCCAGAAGAACATTGAGCGCAGTGACAGTCACCATGCAAAAGCAAACATTCAAATATTCATATTCAGCAAACATTCATATATCATGATATTATTGTAATAAAAATTAGGTTGTTTTGAAATGCTCTCATTATTGCAGATCATGTACTTTAATTGAGTGTGCTTTACAATTATATTAAGCAATATCTCACTTGATGTTCACAGAGCCTGTGCAATAGCTCTTTCTCCGGGCACATGTCCGGACACGTTCCGATGGTAGCGCCGCCAACCTTTACTCGAGAGCCAGCCCCTCCCCACGACCTCAGGATTCTGTAAGACAGTTTATAACCTCTAGATATTATTTGCAAAATCTTGTACCGTGATCGCAAAAAGCGACTAAACCCGACGCTGGTAGATCGCGATATGGTGCAGTCGGCACCTAGACACTACTAAATGCGTAAGTGATGCGAGAGCCTGTGCTCTACGATCCCCAACCTGCACGCCCAGAGTGGGGATAGTGGGCATAACCCCTCATCCTATGTCCTATAAGGCCTATATCCAGCAGTGGACCGCAATAGGGTGAGCATTAAGATGGATGGATAAAAACCTAGTACAACTTGTGTCAAACTGAAGACAAGAAAAACAAAGTGCAAATCTATGTGGTCTGTGGTTATCTCACTTGTCTCTGGCATCCAGTATCCTCCATTGGTCATCTGCTGTTAGTGACACCTTCAAGCTGAGTTGATGCAATTCCGATGCTGCTTCTGATGTACTGAGAGTGGTATTCACACTCATTAATACTGGTGGTGCTTCAACTGTTGCTGGGATGTTAGTAAAAGTGTTTTGTGGCCTGGAAATATTTTTGAATAACTATAATAAATTAAAAAGGTAACATCACGCTTCTATGTCACCAAATATGTAGCATACACTTACATTTCATCAGTTACATTTATAACCCACCATGGACTATTAATAGGTAATTCATACACTTGGCACAAATTATATCGGTATTCTTACACGACAGCTGTGTAAGAATAGAGATATTTGGCACTCTGTGTACTCTGCTTACTATCTACTGCTTAATGATATGTCGTGAACATTATGTATGTATGTACTTAGAGCAAATCCAGACTCTAAAGATGCTACTGGGAATTTCGGGTTAGAAAAACTAGTTTGCATGACTTAGGAATTGAACCCAGGACATATCGATCACAGTCGTGCTTGCGATGTAATTGAGCATGAAATTAGTCTGTGTACTTATTTATAGCACTCATAATATAGGAAATGATCAAAAATCATGAGCAAATTTGATATCACAGTCACCCAAATATCCAGGGAGAAATATTGAGCCTTAAGGATTATTATAAAACTTTGGTTACTTACCCAGCAATTGGTTTGGCTCTCACGGGGATTTCTACTCTCCTTTTAATGGGGATTAATTTTGTAGGTTTCATTGCCGGCTTTCTTTTCTTGTAAACGGCATCAATTTCCATTGCTTGAAAATAAACATTACATTAACTATTCTGTAATAATTACATGATAGTACATATGAGGCCATCCATAAATTACGAAAAAAAAAAACGTAACATTATGCCTGTCATCCCCGAGGAGGAAAGCAGAGAAATGTAGGACACTCCCATGTTTCATTACATTTATGTTCCACTATGGAATAGGTGGTAAGCCTATTGCCATACACTGGCCGCATATCCAGACTAGCCACTACTAGAAAATTTAGTTGTGCCCGGTTGCAAATATGACTGCCGAACAGGAAGTCCTGGGTTCGATTCCCGGGTTGGGCACTACTCATTTTTCTAATTTAGATTTTCTAGTAGTGGCTCGGAGTTTGGATATGTGCCCGGTGTATGGCAACAGGCTCACATAAACATAACTGGTGAAATGTGGGTGTTCCACATTCCTCTGTCTACATCTTCGAGGATGACAGGTGTGATGTTACGCTTACATATAGTCCTGCACCACTCAGCTTAACTCTGCACAGGATTATAGGTATGATGTTACAAATAATAGAAATGCACAAATTGTACTTACACTTCTGCCGGGTAAGTCTATGTACTGATGCCCCACCACTCATTGCTGATAACTCTTCTTGTACATCAGGATCGGGAACCCAATCTGGATCATCTTCCTTCCTACTTCTTTTCCTTCTGGAAATATATAGAATCATGTATACTGGATCAATAAATAATGGAGATCATTAAATATATGAACAGGAGCTTTATTAAATGTTCAATAAACATAACATGACACATGTAATGCTCAAAGAGGGGGACAGAGGACACTCCCATGTTTCACAAGTTACCTTAACATCCCACAAAAGAATAGATGGTGTGTCTATTGCCATACATTCCAGGTTGGACACAATTGGATTTTTCTAATTTAAATTTGCTAGTAGCTCAATCTGGAAATGTGGCAGGTGTATGGCAATAGGCTCAACACCTATTTCATAGAGGGGCATAAAAATACTAAAACTGGTGAAATGTGGGAGTGTAGAACATTTGCCTACCTCTTCAGAGAATACAGATGTGATGTTATGTTATTGTAACAGTTTGCCCACTTTTGAGAGCATTTAGACATCTAATTGAACCACTGTTATACTCTAATTACTTACACTCTTATCCTTCTGGTCACATCAAACATGAATCCATCATAGGCGCCGCCATTTAGAACTGCCAATTCTGCAGCCTTTGGAACATCAAATTCAACGAGACACATTTGTCTTTTGCGATACAACTTTATTCTTTGTACTTTCCCAAACTTGTTGAAATGCTTCTCTGCTGCTCCTACTTCGAATAAACTATCAGGAACTTTACTACATCTGGAATTTTAAAACAGACCTTTTTGGTTACAGAAATTGAAATAATTTTTGTATGAATAAACATAGATATCGAAATATGAAAGTGATTCAGAAATGCTTGTATTCAATGTGATGGAGAATTATGGAGCTTTTCACTCATTTGTAAGTCAAAATTTTTAATATAAATGAATAGTCAGTTTTATTTATGCACAAAGTTATAAAGTATTAGAGCTTAAAGATTATGATTTTGCTTAAAAACAACGTATATAATGAGATGTGATCTTTGAAATCTTAAAGATAAATTATGGAGAAAATATAGGTATGTAGGTATATCGAAATAATCTATTAATATTCATAGATGAACATAACCTAACTAAAAGAAAACAATGCTTAAGTTGCGTTTTAATAAAACTTTTATTTACAAGCAAACGCAGCCGAAGGTCACAGTTACAAGGTAAATACGCCGTAAACTTACATCACCGATGTTTTTGGATTTATGGTACCATCTTGAACTGGACTTTTTAACTTTTTCGGAGGACTCGTTGAAATTTCAGTATCCATATTTTCCTATAAATATCCTTAATATGTAATGAAGAAAGTTATTATTAAAACGAACCAGTTAATTTAGATTAGAAAGAAAACATAACAATATCGTTACTTTAAATATTAAATGAAATCTCCACAACTCCACACAGAGACAAACTACTCAATAAATTATCGCTGTCACCAAGATGTCACCTTGAATTTTCTAACTCCTCTGTGTAAGTTTTTAGTCTTGGATTTCTTCTTTTTAATCCGTCATCATTATTATTTAAAAATCAAATGTTTCAAGAAATAATTATTTTAGCAATGTTTGAATTTATCAACAATATGAAAAAATTGTGTTATCAATATAGGGAAATAACGAAAAACGAATGAAATGAAATACGAACAAAACATGGTGTTTAAAATAAAAAATGTAACTGAATTCTGTGTATGTTTTAAGAACAAAATTACTAATATTTTCGTCACATTTATGTAATTATTGACCTCTGAATTTTAAAATATATCTCGGCCATGTTGCGAAACGGTACCACATCCTGCAAAATAAAAAAAGTAAAGTAACTTCACGCCTGTAATCCCCGAAGAGGTAGGCAGAGGAATGTAGAACATTCCCACGTTTC
>DWFO01005340.1:0-10608 GCA_018246595.1 Mimoniades nurscia nurscia
GCTGGCACAAAATTTGTTATTTATTTTAATATTACTAAATCTTAATTTCTTAAAAATTTAAATTTATTTACTATAAATATAAATTAAATATTATTAAAATAATTAAAAATTAACACTAAAATGTCATGTTATGTCATTGTCCTCTCTCTCTACCTGAGAGAAGACATGTGTCAAAAATGAAGGGACGGAAGGGATGTTGATAGCGATGATGAATAAAATGTCAAAATTAATATTTTACATGTAAATAATTGGTAATGGCACAAAGACAAAAGAAGTCTTTTCATTTCGCCGTAGACATTGCGAATTATGTTCTTCAAATTTTACAAGTTATGAAATTGAATTGAGCAGCTCATGTTTCAATTTGCTCGTATATCAGTCAAAGAACATCTGCCCCAAGAAATTGGATCCAAAACCGCGTGAAAATCTCAGAATAAATTGAATTTCACTTTCTACCCGACACTAGCTTAGCACAGTGACCTACATATTTCCAAATAATTACAAAGAAGGGGCTATGCAATATGTGTGTCTGCCTCATTCTAGAGGTAGGGTGCCCGTAAAACACTTACGAATCAAATGTTTATATTAAAATAGTTATATTGTTTTATTTTTATTTTTTTATTTTATTTATTTATTTGGAAAGCTTACAGCTAGTACAAAGCATAATAAACAAATAAAGAAGCATAAGACAGCCATTTACAAGTTTTCACCTATAGTATTAAAGTATAGTAAATGGGGATAACAGAAAGGTCGAAAGATAAACATGGTGAGTATTAGAAGTTATAAAATAAAGTCATTCATAAAATAAAGAAAAAACTATTAACATGTCGCAAAGAAATTATTAGCTAACTTAGAGTTGAGCTGAGAATCACTGGAGTGGAACAGTCTACGAGTATGTCTACGGTACGAACGATTGTGTTAAATGATTTCCATGACCGCAATAGGTATGTTCAATAGGCAATTTCGACGATATTTAGACTTAACAAATGGGACTGAGAGTAGGTCAAATTTACGAAAATTATTGGAAGGGATCACATGCAGTTTTATTCTACTTAATAGATCAGGACAATCAATACTGTAATAAAGTAATAATAATAAAGTAGTAATGCAATGACTCGCGTTCAGTTCATAATATTCTATTTAATATTATTTAGTCATAACATTGAATATTGAATTGAACTATGTAAATTTTCTATGTCTATTTTCTGTATAATCTAAATTATTTACATTTTTAGTTTCATTGTTTGTTATTGGTAGGCGTTCATCTACGGAAGACATTTGACTATAACAGTGAGTTTACCCTTAAAATGACTTCATTAAACTATTTACATATTGGTTTAAAGACATTTTTCAAGCTCCGATAGATTGATTGTGGGTTTCTTATTATTTTCATAAACACGTCATAGCTTCAGTGCTAAATGCCTGTATTTATCGAGATTGTTTGCTGTCGATAGACGGATTTTCCCTTTTGCTCGCTTATACAAATCCAGAGCTAGGGGATATTTCTGTTTGTTTTGGTAAAGTCACGTGTTTTGCCAACTTTGCCAATGTAGCTGAATGAGCAAAAGGGCTCATCAAATATTTGTATTACAATTCCGACGTATATTGATGAATGTCTATAAAATAGTCTACTACAAATTAAGATTTCTGATTATCTGTTGGAAGGGAAGTGGAAGAGGAGACTGGAAAATTTAATTAATCGAAGTGAACTAAGAAGACTAACACAGAGTTAATCGTGGTGAAACTGATTCATATTTAAAAGTGGAGGGTACCGGTAAGTTTGTATCAATATGGTGTCGAAGTTTTAATCGAGTGACAATTTTCATAGTATCTTCTAAATGGGCAGTTTTCACAGTTCCTGTAAACCAAGGGGATACTGTAAATGTTACATTCGTAATTGAATCCAATACAATTATTGATTCGTAATTTTTTAATGTTACAAAACATAGCACACAGACATGTATCTGGTGAATATAAAGTTATTGTAGATATAGATTTAATGATAAATATCACAGACACTTGTAAGGTGAAATAGACATTTATGTTCTTGGAGGCATAACTAAACGATTCGTACCAGTTTTGGATTTCTCACTATGTGATGACTTTTATGTAGGTAGTATAATAGTAGCTCAGTTATACTTTTAATCCTAAAAAATACATTATTCAACAGCTTTGTTGAGCTCAGTCGATTTGGAGTAAACAAATGTGGGGATTCCCGGCTTTTGCGCCTATTAGCAAATGTAATTAGCGTAGAATGTTGAATGAGCCGATCTGTTTCTGTCGTTGAATTGTTTTCCGTAGGAGATAATGTGCCGAGAAAAAATACGCAAAGGGTTACTGGAGAAAATTAGAATTCGTCGGTTGGTTGGAGAGTTGCGTTTTCACTTTAACTTCTAACAATTTTTTGTGTGGTTTATATTTTGAAAGTACATTAACGGTTTCGAAATTGTTATTTCTACTCAACTCAGGAATTAGAGAACATGTTTTACTTTCATTGGTATGATTACTAATATTAATTTTTGTATTATAAATACATTGATTACAATCCTTTTTAAGTAAGGGAATTTCGGAAGACCTGGTGCTTACTGTACTAAGCTACTTTAGAAATAATTTGCGGAAATATTTATGCGGAATTTGCGGAAAACTCGAAAATTTCCAATGAGCTTGAACAAAAAATAACAGGAGGGAATAGCTATTTAAACAGCCATCCGAAGCATGAAAACAATATAGTAGACTTTTGTTTTAAGCAATCACCTGTTTAAAGTGGCTTACAGGCATTGCTTATTTTTACAAATTCTAAAACAAAAAGGAACATCACTCTTGTAATTTCCGAAGAGGTAGGCAGAGGAATGTAGAACACTCTCACGTTTCACTAGTTACTTTTAAATCCCACGATGAAGTAGGTGGTGAGCCTATTGCCATATACCGGGCATATATCCAGACTCCGGGCCACTACTAGAAAATCTAAATCAGAAATTTTTTGTAGTGCTCTCGACCCGGGAATCGAACCCAGGACCTCCCGTTTGGCGGTCGGCACTTGCAACACGACCACGAGGCAGTCAATATAATTTTTCCCATTTCCTCCTAGTTGGCTAAGGACCATTTTATCAAATATTTATAATAAAAAAAATATTTTCTACGCCTTTCCATACCTTAGAAATTAATAAATAGTACAAAGCGACATCTGTGGTACTTTCCTTCAACTCAGTGTTGTCATTACATAGTGTGGACTCAACTTTGGCGTGTTTTCATAATATAAGATGGCACTAAAAAATAACCTGTCGAGCGCTTCAATAGATGGCGCTAGGAGCTGTTGTTTTAATACCCTGAATTTTTTTAATTTGCATTTTTGTTCCAAGCTTTTCTACTACATTATTCATTTTAAGGTCGGTAATGATAGTCTTCATTTACTGAAAATAAAACTAAGTACATAATTAATTGCTTGAAATACCCCATGCACATTTTTTTACGCACATTATTAGAAATATCTAGTTACAATCCAAATATTTAGCTACATCAAAAAATGATTCCTCTTAAATTAAAAATAATTATACATGCATTTTATTTTATATTGCGGTATCCATTTCATCTATTTTTATGCAAAAAATTCCATATTGCTACTTTGAAATATATAGTAACATGCATTCAAAAATGTAACATTAGACCCGTAATCCCGAGAGAGGTGGACAGAGGAGCACAGTACACTACTTTTACATCCCACCATGGAATAGGGGGTATTCTAAGTAAAATCACTCGTGTAATTCCTGAAGGGGTATACAGAAAAGTGTTGTACACTCCCACGTTTCACCAGTTACGTTTACGTCCTACTATGGAATAGTTGGTGAGTCTATTGTCATACACCAGGCACATATCATACATAATTATATGACCGGGGACACATCAACATTTCGAGACGCTACTGGTAATGTCTACTCGAAAATCTAAGTTGGAAATACATATACAAAATTACTCGCGAATCGAACCCAAGACCCTTCGATCAGCATTCGGGGTTGCAACCCCTCGACCAACGAGGCTTTCAAAAAATAAGAAATTATTTTCTTAAAAAGAAAGATAGAAGTAAAAATTAATTTGTATATGCCCATACCTATAGGCCCTTTAGTTCTACTAGAGGCATACAATATAGTGCTTACATAAACAGATTCATATCGTAATAAATTATTGTTAAGTATTTCCATGGTACCGTTTGTTAAATAAACAAATTGGGCTTTCAGGGCTTAATCCCGGTCCAATTGAGGGTAATTTATTTAAAGATTATAAGCTTATTTTAAAAAGAAGGTAACAAATTAACAACCGTTGTTTATTTTTCCTTGTCCTAATTTCGATGTATTCGATATTCGATACATATCTAATCACTAATTTTTGGGGATTTTTTATAAGTAGAAATCTGATATTTCGTTTCAAATCAATTTCACAAACATGTTTGGGTGTACTGTCTTCCTCATCTGTATCGTGATTTCGGGGATTTATAAGTTAGGATAGTTTTATCTCAATTAGTAAAGTTCAATTTTTTTACTGGGAATTCGAGATGTTTTTGTAGGTAAAGATTGAATTCTTTTTAAGTTTTATGGCAATAGGCTCACCACCTATTCCATAGTGGGTCGTATAATGGCAATAGGGTCACCACCTATTGCATAGTGGGTCGTAAACGTAACCGGTGAAACGTGGAAGTGTTCTGCATTCCTCTGCCTACCTCTTCGAGGATTACAGGCGTGAAGTTATGTCTCTTTTTTAAGTTCTATGTATAAGTATTTAATATTAATATTGGTGGTGAGAATTACCCAATTTACCTCAGTTTTTTTAGGTTGAATAGGTATGCAATAGATTCACGGTTTCAGAAAACGCGACAATTTTGCGTCCCGGATCATTGTTCGGGGCAACGGGACAGGTGGTCGAATAACGGGACAGTCCCGTTCAACACGGTACGTCTGGTCAATTTATGTATAACTCTGTCGTACTGTATAAGTCCCACTTTTCACCAGTTATATTTTTCACTGATACTTTTGTAATTAAAATAATTAATCTGTTAGCAAACCGTTAATAGAAATGTTGTCCGACGGTGAATTTAATTACGAATTCAAAATCCAAACTTTTCATTGTAATAAAGTTAGTTTTGTATGAAACCTTGTAACATCGACCTCTGTTGGTTGAGTTAGATACACTGCGTTTATATTGTTGATTATACTTTCGTATTGTTGTGTGAATGTAAGTTTGAAATCATGTTGCTTATGCTAACGGGGTAGAGTAGCTACATAAATACAACATTACTTTAAGTTAATAGAATTATGGAATTTAATAACAAATGTGGGTAGTTTTAGCTGTAATGTTTACAATGTGAATGGTCGCCTTATGAACAGTGTAAGTAGGAAAGAACACGAAACTAACTGCCAGCCGCGCCGTACCACGATCTGCTGACTGGGTTTAGTCGCCTCTTACAACATTACAACACACTGTATTTCTACTCTTTCTCAGTATCCATTCTCCGCCCCATCACATACAATTGTTATGAGTGCATTATTTTTATCATTAGCCGGTAGAAATACCTAGTTACATAATATATATTCTATATTATGAAACATTTAAATTAGTAATTCAATATAAACTAATCATCTCATAGCCCTGCATTTATGGATTAAACCATTTGTTTTACTCTAATTACAATTATTATAATGAGCTCTTAGTTCTTGGAAAACGTTTAAAATGAGAATGATATCATTCACAAAACACAGAGAGCTTTGTTTACGAGAAAGTAGGTACTTTTGTTGAGAAAAGTAAAGTACGAGTATGCCCGAGAAAAAAATGTTTTAGAAAAAAAACGAAAAAAGCTATGCTCTTTTGAATAATACAAAGTCTTATCTTATTAAAATTCATTTCAATTAATCCAGCTATTTAAATACGAAAATTCTCATACCTAACATATATATAAACAAACGGAAATACTATGGCAGGCACAATATTGTTTAATATGAGAAACCATAGTATAAAATAATACCAATAGCACACTAATTATTAGATATGAAATATGATATTCCATTCCCAACACTCTCAAGCCTTCATTTAACCTACTGCAGTTGTACAGGTTTCAATGGCATTCAACTGCATTGCACCAACACCATTGTATTTGGGACGGCTCCATGGAAATATCTATACGACAACTAGGTTTTAATTTCCCTGTGTGTAATTGTTAATAATAAACATTATATCTTATTGTGTTTATTATCCTTCTATTATAAGTCAATAATCACTTATGTAATAATGTTATTTAATCACTTATGTAGTAGGTACCAATTATGCGAATTTGATTCGACTGTTTCAAAAATTTACGTCCCTTAGTGTTCTCCGTAATGTTTTCCAAGTTGAAGAAGTTCTGCCAAACCGCATTTGGCCAGCGTGACATATTACAAAGATACGTGTCCTACCCCTATTTCATAGAGGGATGTAAAACGTAACTGGTGAAACGTGGGAGTGGTCTACATTCCTCTGCCTACGTCTACGGGGATTACAGGCGTGATGTTACGTTATTTCAACGATTTATTGAACATTATCACTCAAACATTTATCATTGTATAAAAAAATAAAAACATTGTATAAAACATTGTATAAAAAATATCATTGTATTAAAACATGCACGTGATACGTTATAGAACATTCGAATTTCTAATTCAAATTTTCGTTATTCTAGTGAGTATACAATAATAATATACCAATTTTGTTTCTAGAAAATACAACAAACGTTCTTTGAAATAAATCGAAGGAAATGTCATCTGTTATGGACAGCTGAACCTTACTCCGGTCGAGTGAGGCGAGAGTAGCAACCCTTACAAATTGAACTGCACCCGACTACGGACGTTGGCGGTTAGCCCAAAACCGCTAATCCGAAAGTAAACCCGTACTCGCCGCTTTAATTTTGTTTACACGTGGTATTGAACAAACACACACATGCAGTTTTCACATATTCCGTATTCACACACTATCGTGTAATCTACATAAAGTTACTTCAAACAAAAATAGAGGCAATGGCAACACCGTTCAGAAAGATAAATGTTAAGATCGTATACAGATCCCGTGTGGGATTACGACCAAAAATGAATTGAAAGCCTACATTTAGGAAAGCACTGAGAAATGCTGATGAATTGGTGTGATATGTGTTGATCATATTAATCATTTATGTAGTTTATTATTATTATTATTATGTTATTTTGCCAGATCCCTTACGGGGTACGCAGGGAACACGCATATCACATTCTATATCCTGTGTAACCAAAATATATAGCTATGTACATATTTTTTGAGGCACCCTTATGAAACTGCGGTTATTACTTAACCCGCACAAACCGAGAATTTTCGGAGAAGTTATTTTTCATCGTATGACGAAAATCCATATTTTTAGGAAACTATTCATCTTTCAAATCAATATAATATCCAATAAAAAAAATATAAAAAGTAACATCACGCCTGTAATCCCCGAAGAGATAGGCAGAGGAATGTAGAACACACCCACGTTTCACCAGTTACTTTTAAGTCCCAAGATGGAATAAGTGGTGAGCCCATTGCCATATACCGGGCGCATATCCAGACTCCGAGCCACTACTAGAAGTTAGTAGTGCCCGACTCGGGAATCGAACCCAGGACCTCCCGTTCGGCATTCGCACTTGCAACCAACACGACCAACGAGGCAGTTAAAAAAATATAAATATGTATTCTAATTTGAAAAAATACAATTTCATATAATATCCTACGTATCTATCACGAATAGTATGTCAATTATTATGTGTAATTTATTTTAAATGCACTTCGTAAATGTTACATTGTGGGCCCCTTTTCGCTCTTGAAATCGGAACGTAGCAGTAATAAAATCGCTTAACAGTGGGAAAATAATTTTTTTTTTCATCGTAGTCGAACCGTTCGTCATATTGCAGTCACATTAACACTACACTCATATAAAACTTTCAACTATTCTCACTAAAAGAAAGAAAATTTTACTGAGACTACATTTTATTATTACTACAATATTACGGCACTGTCATGGATGAAATTTTAAAAACCATTTTCATGTTGCCCCTCGTTATATGTATAATTCTGTAATTAAATTTCAATTGCGATAATATTACTAATACATAAGTAGAAAAGAATCAGCAAATAAAGATATATAAATTACAAACAAAGCCGCAGTATCTGCATAAAGACAAGTCAGCCTAGTTATGTTGACCTCGTGCTGCAGTGACACGATAGAGGGCGTTAGTTTCTATTACCGTGACGTCATTTGCATCGCCATTAAAGCGGCTGTTAAGGATTAGCTTATGGAGAGCACAACGTATACATATTATACTTACAAAAAATAAAGTGTCATAAACATAATGGAGAAAATGTACATGTATTACATTTTAAAATGAGGAATTGGCACTAAGATTAGGTACATTTAGACATTGTTTCATAATGTAAGACCGAGAAGTAGGCTATAAATGATTAGATAGCTATAATAAAATTTTCATTTGTAAGTTTCCATTACAACTAGTTATCGTTTCATAAAAGTAACAAATTTTGCACAAACAGTTAGTTATCTAAATCCTTGTAACTTTGAAAACAGAAGCAGTTACTCCTGAATAGTCAAAATCATACTGTGTTATTTTTAAATAAAAAAGAAGTCAGCCATTGTGGTAGAAAAATTATTCGTAAATAACCTTGTAGGTATCTAAGATAAATTATTACAAATAATAGTAACGGAGCGAAAAATAATTTGCCAAATATATATTTAGATTTTTTATTCTTAACTCCTTATCACGTTTAAATGGTATAAAATGAGGATTGGTAAAAGATTTTAATATTAACTTGATTTTAATATTACATTGATGTTGATTAAAGTTATAAACGAACCGTCTTTATTTTGTAGACCGTCTTAAGATTTTTGAAACTACATATTAGGTATACTTTGCATAGCATATAATTTATTTCCAAAAAGAACATCAATTGATGAAAAACCTACGAGTGCTATAAAGATTTGATTAATATGAAGATTTCGATATGTAATCTTTAATGATTACATATCCTCATTTGCCGACATTTTCTTGTCAACTTGCCGACTTTTTATTATAAAAAGTAAATCAAATTTAAAACTGGACTAATGTTTACTCGAGCTTTACCGAGTTGCTACGAATTTTTAATAACCACTGAAATCTTTTTTTGCAAGATTGCATTAAATTCATCAAGGGTACAATAAAAACACTTGAATATCACTTGGTTTTTCACGATAGTGAATAATATCATGAATAAAAATACTGCTATAAAGAAAACTTGAGAAAAATCTTGACCACAACTGCGTAAAACTAACTACACGAAAACATCGATTGTCACAGCATGCAGTCTACGTATCTACTCGATAATTACAATAAACATCACTCAAACGAAATACATTCATTGGTTTCGGATTAAGACCGGCTTGCATCAATGTTATCAATTCTATTTGGTCGCCTCAATCATTTTATTACGCAACTTTTCGAAGAGAAAATAGGTACAGTAAACGCGTTCATTTGATGTAAACCGACTTAAATCTTTACAATATCTATAAAAAAAAACATTTATCATTTCAATTTACGAACCAATCCGTTCATTCGACTGGTTATCCAGATTTTTCCTGTTAATAATCAGTGAAACAATATTCTCCGTACACTGGACATACATTTTTTGCAACCAAGTGCAACGCCCACTATCGTGGTACTTCGTGCAAATAACGTTACGTTGCATGCAGAATACAAAATTTAACGTGAGTTACTAAAATGCAAAAAAAAATATCTCATCAATACGAATCAACTGTCAAAGCCATGGGTACTTTTTCTTCCACGAAATTGAATACGAAATCGACTTATACAAAAACAGTTTATGTTAACTAAGTCCATATTGATTTACCATTATCACATTGGTATCAAAATGAAGCGGTAAAATCGATTGAAGGCCAATTATGATGCGAGTAATCACTGACGTAAATGTCATTTTTCGCGCCGAAACGTCAAACGTCAGTCGGCCATTTTGTGAAAGACGATTGGTGGGCTCCGAGGGGTTGTTTATACGCTGTAGGTGCGGAGAGCGTTGCGTCTCTCTCCCGCACAGTTACATAATACGGAAATGAGTGAGCAGTGTTGGGTTGCGAGCGAGTTCCGCATGCGGGCTCGTCCTCGGGGGTAGCTATTGATTTTTCACGGAGTTTGCGGCAGTCGCCCGACACGCCGGTGCCTAGCGCGAAAAACACATCTGTATCGCGCTTCGCGACTCAAAAAATACCATTCCGCATTCAAAATTTACTTTCGGAACGCGATTTTAAATTTCCCCGATTGTTTCGCATCGTATAAATTTGATTTTTTTGTGCTTTTGTGCTGGGAAAGGAATTTCGTAAGTATAATTAATATAATTCTAGTCGTAGATATATAGAATACATTTTATACATTTACATGTAGCATTTGTCATATTTAACTCCCTATTCATACTAATATAATTCATTTATTTGCTTAATAGACGTCGTTTAGCAATAATTCTCTAACTTTAATAGTATCAAATCAGCTGATTGGCACACCCCATAGAAACGTCAAATTGATAATGATT
>DWFO01005341.1:0-10608 GCA_018246595.1 Mimoniades nurscia nurscia
GGGGGTCGTGGGTTCGATTCCCACCCAGAATAAATATTTGTGTGATGAGCTCAAGTATTTGTTCTGTGTCTGGGTGTGCAAAAAAAAATATCCATTTAACTATATATTTATATGTATGTATGTAGTTTATCAGCCATCTGGTTAAACATACCACAATCTCTCTTGACGCTTAGTTTGGGATCAGATGGCCGTGTGTGGAGATGTCCCGAGATATTATTACCTACCACTGGACCAACGAGGCAGTCGATTATTCTATTTTGCAACCATCTAAATATAGTCGTTATTATGTCACCTAGTAAATAATAACAATTATAATAATATCGTGACGTCACGTCCCTTACGGGGCACTCGGGGCAGGCAGAGGGCACAGGGTGCCATATATGTCTATCCGTACAGACCTGCCGCGCTCACAGATCGTGTTTGGAGAACTCTTACCCCGCCAGTCTGTCAGTTGAAACATTTCGTCCGAATAGGTGAGTCAAAGTTAAACGAAACTTGGATTTCTAGTGTAACTATATGTAATTCTACAGAGACGCCGCAACAAGAAAACCGCCGTACGAAATAGATCCGTCGAACCCGCCACACAGGAATTGCAACCAGCCGTGCCCCGCGATTCACGAAGCGTGAGAATGTTAAATTTTTGTGCAAAAAGCAAAAATTGTTTCACACCGAGCGTTTAACTCTGAGTGAACAAATTAAATGATTAACTCACTCATTCTGAGAGACGTAAAGCGAAAAAAATTGTATATAAGCAATTTAACTTTCAGCCACGGACTTGTATGTGGCCAAAGTTATTCGAATCAACAAGGGCTCTACATTTACAAGAACTTCGTAAACATATGCGAATTGGAGTACGAGAACTGTAAAATCAAATCCAAACGTAAGATTTTTAAAATTCTTATAATATTTTCTATGATATTCTATCTTCACTAATGACGTTATAATAACAGATACGTAGAGACGTCTCCACACATCCTATTTTATTCAAAAATAAGGTTTAAAGAACTTTATTTTTTTCTCATAAAGACAAACAAACAAAAATAGACAAACCTAAAACAGACGAACATTTTATAGACACTTCCGAATTCTCACCCAGACACGGAAAAATACTTGTGTTATCTTCTGGATGAATATCGAAACCACGACTCCCGTCGACTCAGCTGTCACTTCATTAACAGCACCAACGAGTCAATATTGAGAACTAATGCAAAATCAACCGTTTTATGTTATAATTAGCATATACGATAAGTGAATAACACCCAATAAGACAATGAAATTAAAACTTTACAGGTTTAAGTAAGTATTCATTTTTTCCTATCTATATTAATTTTGCCGCAGTTTTGCTTTATATTAGGACAGTTTTAAATGATATGCAAAAATTCTCATTATTGTCTATGGATATTCGTTTATCTATATTCTTATAAAGAAGAAAATGTCTATTTGTTTGTTCACACAAAAATCTGAAACCACCCGTTGAATTTGAAATGTTCTTTTTTTATAATGTGATCAGATTTATGAAAAATACTATAGCCTACCGAGACCAAAAATGATGCTAGGTATGTATGTTAAATAACCTTATTTTTAATTTAAATAACATTTTGGTTGATTTGGTTCTAGAAAATAGTATAGAGCATACAGATTTATGTAAGAGTTACTCGTAAGTATGTGGGATAAAATACATGATTAAAATAAAAAAAAACTAAAAATATCACGTAAAAGTAAACTTACATTGCAAGAACATACATACATAATTAACCTACATATACATTTTTTATAATATGGAAGTAGAGGACGAGCATGCAGTCCACCTGATGGTAAGTGGTTACTGCCGCGCATGGACATTTGTAATCAACCCCAGATAAGATTATGTTCCTATTTGAGGTCGACCACAGATGCGCCGTTACCCCTGAGGACTAAGATGGAATGCCTCAAAAAACTATGTCTCCCTTCAAATAAGAACACAGCAGCGCTTAACGCTGCTGTTATAAAGCATAAATAGGTGAGGCGGTAGTGCCGTCGGAGTCGAACCACAGAGGGTTCTACCACCATAAATACCACCACTGTACGTCGGTAAAGCAAAATATAATATTACACTGATGATAACCGCAAACATATAGTATAGGTATTATTTACTATAGCATATAGTTACTGTGTGTGGTAGTTAGCTATAATATATATTATAGCTCAATAAATTAATGTATATTATACATTCGTCTGTGATGATAATTAATATTGCGACACAACAGTCGGTTTACCATTATCATCATCACCAACCTATTCCCGTCCACATGGACACAGGCCTCTCCAACGGCCCGCCACCGAGCTCGATCTTCAGCTCTTCGCATCCAACCGCTGCCACCCATTTAATTATTATGTCATTACGTCTATTACATTATATGACTTTATGTTATCAAAAATATTTCTTCTCCCCCAGTGTGGACTCTGATACATCGCGATCAATGCTACGAACTAAAAGCATACACCATGCAAGGCGAAAATGTTAATGAAATCCTCAAAAATAAAGATAGGTTCATAGAAGAGTTTAATAAGAGACGTCCTTATTAAATTTACCGTAAAGTTTCTTTGTACATAGGTATATTTTTTTGATATCAATTTTACCGAAGTTGTTTGTATGCACCATAGCCTTGCCTATTTATCTGAATTTTCCTATTTCATCACCTTTATACACTAAAACTGTAAAATGAAAAGTACATTTACATTTTCGAAATAAAATTTAAATTATGTACTGTTAGACTGTAAAACACAATTTATATTTTAAACGTAACATCATCACGCCTGTAATCCCCGAAGAGGTAGGCAGAGGCACTATGAAATAGGTGGTGAGCCTATTGCTATACACTGGGCACATGTCCAGACTCGGAGCCACTACTAGAAAATCGGAATTAGAAAACTTTTGTAGTACCCGATCCGGGAATCAAACCCAAGAGCTCCCGGTCGGCAGTCGCACTTGCAACCTACACGACCAACGAGGCAGTCTAAAACTATATTATAAAATATATATAACTATACTTTACTCACAATCAGTTGTTAACGGATGATAGTTAGGTATTCTTTCTGTAACTATGTATATCAGGTGAAATTAGTTTATTAATATATTATAATTTAAATGATATTTCGATAACATAATAATGAAAACAAATGTGGTAGGCATGTAATATTCGATTTGACAAAGAATGTTTGTTTGACAAAGAATTTGTTCGAAAAATAAAAATATTTCAAATTTAAATGCACATTCGAAATAAACTATAAAACGAGCTTCAACGCATGTCAACGCATGCGTTGAGCGCCCCTCTTCCATTACACGTAACAAAATTTCTTCGTACTTGCGTCGCACCACTGAACGTGAACATCAGTTAATCGCATGTTCGACGCGGCGACAGTGTTGTGTGCGTCATGGCACTCGCGTCGGAGATAATACCAACCGAAGTTTTCATTGAAGCTGTTCGCAAAAAACGATGTTTATACGACATTGATGACGTCAATTTTCGAAATCACCTGGCCAGAGCAGAAGCCTGGATGGATATTGTTAACGATGTAGGTGGTGAACGAAGCTGCGACAACGGTGAGTGCGATACCAATTTTACGTCGGTTAGTATATCCATCTCCCTTATGAGTATTGCGGCAGAATGAAATAACGATATCAGTGCGAAAACTCGTGAAAGGCATGCGTGAAAGAATGACGCAATGACGCAGTGTGTTATTGTAAAACGCCATCTGATTGCGGTACACATGATAATTTAAATATACTGCTGATGTACATTTTGTTGTTAAAACAATTTGAATGTTGTGAAAAATTGAAAGACAACATCGAAAGATATTGTTGTCAGGAAACTTATAAAATTGAAAAATTTAATATATTTTTCAAAGATACTATAAGCTATTACTGAGCTAGCGATAAACTAAACGAAGCTTTGACAATGACATTGACAGCATTATAATAACATAGCCTGACTTTGTTGTATTTTTTTTGTCCTTATAATTGCAATTTAAAGAAATGTTCATAATTTTTTAGACTTAAGTGTTTAAATGCATTTAATTGAAGAAATAACGTGAAGAGAGTAGCGGATAAAATGACGTTGTTTCTTTTAATTTAATGTTTTCTTTTTCAGTGGATGCGATGAAGATGCGTTGGAGAAGCTTGAAGGATTGCTATTTAAAACACACAAGAGCCATCAATCCTCTGCTTAGCACTCATATAAACAGACAGTATAAAAATTGGCGTTGGGCACCGTACTTAAGTTTTTTGGATCCATACATCACAAAGAAGACGAAAATAGCTGGCATTCTAAAGAAGAAAAATCATATACAGCACAAACAAAACGTGCAAAAGGTTAAAAATAAAAGCAAAGATAAATTAATAAAGACCGAAGTTTTAGATGACGATGAACAGATCCATGAGTCAAATCAGAAATTCTCAGAAGTATATGTGAATATGCCACAACCGGAAATGAAGAGGAAAGATGAAATCTATCACTTATTCTTGAGCTACTCTGAGACATTTAGAAAATTCTCTCCCAAAAGGCAGGTTATGTTGAAAATGAATTTGGCTAATTTATTTTTAAAAGCTGAAATGGAGCACTTAGATGAATTGGGAGGAAACATCATACCTGGCATGCCATCAGAATGCTTAGAACAAATCACTGGCTATGATCAAGATTCTGATTGAAATGGACATAAAGCAATGACATATACATACCAGGGACAAGTATTCCTTTAGGATTTATGTTCACCTGTTAAATCTTAAAAATTTATGTTCCTGTTATTGTTAGTGCCATAAATTAATATGCAGTGGTAGAACTCCATATTTAGGGTATGTCTCTGCAACACTAAACCACTGTATCTACCATAATTAATAGTGATTATATTCTGATGTTCCAATTTGGAGAAATCCAATTTCCGTGTTGTACTCCATAGGACCCATATCAAAACATTTAGTA
Organism: Mimoniades nurscia nurscia; assembly: GCA_018246595.1. Lineage (NCBI taxonomy): Eukaryota > Metazoa > Arthropoda > Insecta > Lepidoptera > Hesperiidae > Mimoniades > Mimoniades nurscia. The sequence goes on from DWFO01005341.1 coordinate 4,959, forward strand.
ATGCTTGAACACACTGTGTATGTGGCCAACCTCAAGAAAATGTTTGTCTCTTTGACATTGAATACATATAAGTTGTGACTGTAAGAGAGAACTAAATATTGAACTATTTGACTTGCAGGCTCATTTACTGCCACTAAAAAAAATATAATAATATTTCTATAACTTGCCAGTGGCCTTTGTCATTAACATTCACCAGTTTTAAAGTCTACCAAATTCAGAATTTTCTTTGTTGGAAGTTAATTTCCCACTATGCAGCTGAAAATATTTTTTATAAATGTAGAGGCTGTGTAATAAGTACCTTAGTAGGTATGGAATATTGGCACATATCATATGTTATGCAGATGTCCAGGCTTTTATCTGCTGCTGAGATTATAATTATTAAGATAATCTGAGTAGGTTTTATTCATTTGAGAATATCAACAGAAATTTAAAATATTTGACTTATAAAAATATCTTAAAGATAGTTTACAGTTCACATCAGATTTGAATGCTGGCATATAATAATATTAAATCATTTTTGCTTACATAGGATATTAAAGGCATTATTTGAATAAACAGTCACACTGTGATTACACTCATTTAGAGCTTTAAAATCAAGTTTAAGACTGCTGTTTAAGGTGATAAAGACAGTCAGTAGTGGTGTAAGAAAATATGGTGAAAAATTAGTGCATCTTAAGGTGCTTTATGATGTCATTAACATGTGTGAATTCTACCTATAATAATTATAATCACACATTGTCAGTGTGACAGACAACAGCCTTAGAAATGCTCTTTTTGAAGAGATTCATTGAGTAGTGGATTAATATTAGGATTGTTGTCGATGTGTCTAATGTAAGAAAAGATTTATTTATTATTAATGAAATAAATTATTTATTTTAACAGTATGGCAAATAGTGATTAGTTTTAAGTTTAATGTTCAATTTAGAAAAAAGAAGTGTATAGATAGTGGATTAATAAATGTTTAAATAAAACTATTCCAATTGTTTTATTAATATATTTATTTACATTTACACCTTATTACACCAATAAATACCTTACAAAAATGTACTGATTCGTCTATAAAAATTATAAAAATGTAAATAAACTGCTTTGTCATAAAATAACAGACAACATAAAAAATACCTATTTAAAACAAATGCTTCTTAAGCTACTAATTTTTCCACAGAATTCTATGACCATAATTGTAATTGTTGTATTTCGAATTATTTATAACTTACAATTATTTATTTTTAAGCGTTTTGTCATTCTCAGATTTTCCGGGCGAAATATGTACCTAATGTAGCTTACCATACCTCTAAAACATACTTTTGTGTGCATTTTATGATAATAACAATTTGGATATTAAAAATACCTACGAAAATGACACTGAGTTTAAAAAAGTGTAATTTTTAAATACAACAATTTGAAACTAAATGGAGAATTACTAAGGTACCTACTACAAATGATAACTATAAAATTATATTCATATAAAATCTTATTATTATTGGCAGTTATGGTTTCAGAAAAATATTAAGACTCAAATTCACTTTAAACATATATGTACAGTTTTTTTTAAATATAATGCATGCATGTTTCCGAGACTTATTATGTCTAATTGCTATCCTTTATGTACTATACAGATAAATAAATTAAAACTATACTAACAAAAAATAGGAATTTTTTATTAATGATTTGATTTTATAAAACTAACTTGGAAGATAACATGGTCCTAAAGCTACTTATTATGAGAGGAAACATAATACGTATATTTATTCAATATTCGAACAGTGGTGAAGTGGTTGTGTTGATATCAATGATAATAACTATGATCATAGTTTAATGATAGTGATAAAACTACGGTTCGATCATATTAAAACCATATATAAATTTCACATAAACCCTACCTCTAGCATAAGTAGTTGATTAATCAGAAATCAATTTTGTTATATTTAAATAATTAATTTGGAGTTTTGTATACCTACATACTATGGGTAGCAGTACAAAGACACCAGAGTGGAACCACTTATGACCTATCCGCAAGACCCTCCTAACAATTCATCTCTAATATTCTTTATTAACCGATTCGCTGCTGATGGCACGACAGGCATGTTATCAATATTTTTTACTTGTTGCTTGTGACACGAGAGGCGTGTCATTTTTGAATCGAATGTAACACCCTCAAATTAAGTATTAGAAGGAGAAGTTTAGAAGAATTTCCTTCATAGCCATGGTGAAAAGTTTTCGAAAATGGGCACGGCAACGAATTGGTTAATAGAAAACACTAAGTGTATAACAGTATAGAGTATACAGTGGCTTAGAAGAGAATCTTTTTTTCAAATGTTTATAAACTATTTTAGCTAATTCCAGTGTCAATCATGGCAAGACTAGGTTATAAAGATCTAAATTGGAAATCTGGAACTTCCTCACATTTTACAGGAACATAATATAATTAATGGTTATAAAAATGGGGACTTACTGTATTATCAAACTGTACAATTTTAAAACATCACTATAATTATAAATTAAACATCTTGTATGCAATTTTTCATCTTGCATTTGGTTCTAGAATATATATTTCCTTCCCAAAGTCAATTTTAATCAATCTTAATCTTAATTCTAATCAATTTTAATCAATCAATGTTTGGTGGCTATGAGCACTTACTGAAATTACTATATTTATATCAACAGGACAATTCTAATTTGTCTATATTTGCATAGTAATTAACAAATGAGACATGGTAAATTATAGAAGGAATTCAATATTTACTGAAGTAAAATTGATAAAGAATATTGATCTTGAGTTATTCTACACAATAAATAAATCAGAAGAAAAATAAGAATAACAAAGCAGAAATTAAGTGTAATTAGAGATATTTCAAATTTGGAATTTGTCTATCATATTGGTAGGCACTATATTTTGTGTTATAATAATATAATTACTCATTTGTTCTACTTTCAGATATTATGAAGTGAATTGTTACCACACATAAGATAAGATTTGTATACAGTAATTCATACTTAGTACTTTCATATACATAATTTGCTTCATTTAAACATATCATTTGAGCAGTATAGTGGAGTATTCTTAGCTTATCACATTCACCAGAATAGACCTATGTGAGAGATGGAACATGAATGGTAAAGATCAAGTATTATTAAAGTTTATACATAATAATCTTAATATCCCCTCTAAAGAAACTTTCATTTATTGTAATAGTATAACAACACAATTAGAGCCTATCAAATAATAAATAGTGATCGATCAATCAAACATGTCAGATTTTGACTAGTGGCAGTCCCATATTTACAACACTATAAAACCTTGGCTATATCGATGAGCTGACTGGTTTCCTATGTTCAGGTATCCTCGCTTCGAGTTGCTGCCATCTGCTTGGAGGCCAAACGATGCATTCCGCACGGTCATTGATCAACCCTAAGGAAATTGGTCCAAATGTGTTACTATCGAGTGTATGGCCGGTGTGGTCACCCTCGACCCAGCAATGTCCTTCGGGCACTTTCACGTATTGAGTTTTATAACCTATGGTGTTTATGATATCACCTTGCAGTCCTACAACTCGCTTGATTATCTTCTGGTTAGGATCCTTCGGTGACACTAGCGAAATGACGTCCCCCCTTTGCACCTTATAGTCTCTTACAGCCCATCGCGACAGAAATACGTAGTCTGTATTCGTAGATTCTGGGTTGAGTGCAGGCTGCATAGATATCCCCTCCACTCTCGCCACATATCCCACGGTATCGAGAAAGGTTACCCCAACAGGAATGCCCACGACGATAGACTTCAATAAGCTTTTGAGTGACATTTACGTATCGTTATGAATTGAGCCTGATAATTTCGCCGACATAGTCATTTAACAACTTTGATTCTGGTTCTTTTATTTGAAAAACATACTGAAATATCTTTTTTATGGTAAGTGCTATGTGAGCGGGTGAAAACTATACCCGTTTGACATTTCTGACATTTTATATTTCTGCAATTTGACATTTGATTGAAGTGTTATTACGACTGTCATGTGCAGATGGAAAACCCATTGGATATATATTTCCTATTTTCTTGTAGAAATAAACCCAAAAATCACTGTTCTTTAATTTTATCGGATTCTATAAAGTTTGCGATTTACTTGATATTAAATACTTAATTTTACCTCTTAAGGCGTGCTGTAGTAAATGTTTTTAATAAGAATCGGAAAAGCTTAATTCTTGTATAATCGGATATACAAAACGAAGCGAATTATGTTCATTTCAACGACTATTCATATCTTTATGATAATTTCATAACCATTTTAATTATTGTTAAATGTATTATTATTAATCAGACGGCGTCACCTTTCAAAATAGTTATCTAAGCATTAACATATTGTTTTACTCTATTTTTCATTTTATAAAAAAACCACTTTAATATAGAACGTATTCATTAGTGTTAAAAGAACCGAATAAATAAATAAAGTAATGCAAAAATATTGCAACTATGTATAGCAAAATATTTTTTGGGTAAATTGTCATAAATTATATATTAGGCTGGCAACGGTATAGCCCTTAGCCTTGTCACGTCACTCACAATCTGCGAATGAATGACCATAGATTACAAAATATCAAACTCGTTCTTTAGTTTATTACTAATACTCAAAAAAGTGTTGATGCTTTCTGTAGTAAATCACAATCACAACCAATCAAACAGAAATTTTGGATATTTTGCGTACAGCGATCACGATATAACTTAAAATTGAGTGAGCAAACACAACTTTATAGCAATCGGGATTCAAGAAACCATTTAGAAAGGGCAGTATACAGATGGAAGTGTTCCGTGCTCGAGAAAAACTTACAACCTGCATAATCAGCTGTCAGTGATCAGATCATCTGTAGTAAATATATAAGTCTAAAGTATCAAAACACGGTGTGTGTGGTGTGTAGTAGTGTCGACGCGAGCTGAGGAGGTACAATGTGAACCGGGCAGAACGTTCCGCAAGCTCCTAGGTACGGGCAGAAATGGGATAATAACCTATCACGGAGCGAGGCGATTGCGATGGCCGGACTCCCGTGAGCTCGTCAGGAACGTTTCTCGCTTGCAACGTCCGCAAACGCCGAACCATGTCCGGCGATTTCTGGTTCCCGGCGAAGACGGTGAGTCCGGTGAAGTGCAACGAGAAACCGTGGGAGCTGTGGTTCAACGAGCTCGGCTGTCGTTCGCCAGGGCGTGAGGATGAGGCCAAGCCTGAGCGCGCCGCGCGTCGCCGCCGTGCCGGCCTCAACCGTCTGCGCCACGACTCCATGAGCTTGCACGGGCTGCTGCCCCAGATGGACACGCTGGACGCTGCCGTGTGCCATATGTGCGGAGTCGTGGTCAAGTGCAGCGCCGCCTACCGCCACTTGCTGGAGGCGCATTCTGGCACCGAGCCATTGCCGCCGCCGCCGCCGCCCGCCATCAAGCCCAAGGCGACACCCAGTCGCATTCGGCAGAAGAAGGAGCAGCCCGCTCCGCCGCCTCCACCCGACGTGCTGCCGAACCTCATGGACACAGCTCTACCTGCGCCTGCGTCTCGCCTGGCACTGCCTACACATGATCTACAGTACCTGGAGGACGCCAGCGCCGCCGCGGCGCTCGCGGCTGAAGTGCAAGTTAGTGTGGACACAGGCGACTTGCCCGTTGTTAGTA
>DWFO01005342.1:0-10608 GCA_018246595.1 Mimoniades nurscia nurscia
CGACCCGGGAATCGAACCCGGGACCTCCCGTTCGGCAGTCGCACTCGCAACCAACACGACCAACGAGGCAGTCTGAACATAGATGTCCCAAGAAATATGAATTTACAAAGAAAAATTAACAAAGGTTGTATAGTCAACATTTTACTGATTTTTATGCAACATTTTATAAAAGGAATTAATACTGCACCACAGCACGGACGTACTAGAATAGCCTAAAGCATTGAAGTTAGAAATGCGAGTACGAAACACATGACCTAAATACATATGGAGTGTTATACACCGGAAAACATAATTTATGATAACAGATAAAATAATATTTATATATTTTAACGCAGTATACGCTGATATTGTATTTTTTGCGCGTGTGCGTGTAAATAATGTATTGTAAAATTATCGCGATCCGTAACACTATATTCGCAACAAATCTATCTGTTGGTTATGTTTTTGGTGATTGCAAAGTCAATGCCAACGATAATGACGCCGGTGTCTATTATCTCTCATTAAATCCCTGTTTTCAATTAATTGGACATTGGAACGGCATTCAATTAGCGTGTAATAAAAATACCGTAATGCGTTCGAGGGTTATAACATTAAATTAATCTATTAATTCATTAATTCGATTTGCCTCAACTTTACTGACTTTCTAATGTTATAAATCAAAATCATTTTTTTATAATTATTGTTACCAATCTGTGCATGTGATAACACTTGAACACCTACTGTAATCCGAAAATTAAGTATTATCATATAGGTACATAATAGGTGCAGTAAGTATAATAATTATATGAAAATATTTTCTATACTGTAATATTTTAAACATGCGTAAACTGGCACGCATTAAACAATAATATTGCCATTACAAGGAAAAAAAAATCGTCAATTTATCAAAACGATGAAATTTGGAAACAACAACGGGACAAAAGTAATGGCGAATATGAATAATGTTAATCACAGATTCCATGAGAAATGTGCGTATTACGCTTATAAAAGTTTATTGTGACAGCCCTGACAAATAGTCGCAAACATCTCGCTGTGCGATCCAAAGATTTGTCAGGATAAAAGTTTTTGCACCTTTGGAATATAACACTAACAAGCGGATAAATTAAAATGATCGATTTGTATGCGACGCAGTTATTAAGGGCCCATTCACGGTGCGTGGTCGCCTAGCAAATTGGTCGTCAGCAAAAAAAATATCGGAAGCCGAAGGGTGAAATAGGAAGTTGTACTGGTTTTTATTTCCTCCCCACACTATCGATTCCCTGCCGTCACCGCAACAGGGTGTCAGTTTGAAATTTCTGATTGATGTTCCTCCTTTGTTGTTGACGACGAGCGAGTTATCTTTTTGTGTGGAAATAAATATTACATCGCCGCTCCGCTCATTAAGGGCGACTGCTTCATGCAACGAGCTTTCTTTCTGGTTTATTGTCGTGTGAAATATTGCGTTCCAATACTGTTTCTGAACGATTGCAATTACAGAAAGATATCGCGATTCAGTGTCCTTTTGAAATTTAGATCTGAAAAAGAAAACAAATTTACATTTAATTTCTAACGAATCTATGTAATAATACTAGTTCACAGTTTAAAAAATATCTTGAAACAATCCGATTCATTTTTATTTAAAATATATAAATTTGTATTTCAGTTTCAAGTGATTTAGTCGCAAGTTATTCGAATTCATTGCTGGCTTGTGGTATTACTAGCATTTTATCAGATTTTTAAAATTACCATATAAATACATATAATTACAATTATGACATTGTTCATACCTTCTCAATCAATTATAAAGTGTTGTTTTAAAACGCCAACGACGTAAATATACTAGATAGAAATTTTACTACATACACGAAATTTACAATTTCATCAATCCGAAGGACTCAAATGGTCCGAAGAAATCAAATCATAAGGACCAAACGCGTCCTCGTAGCATGCACTAATCACCGCCAAGCTCAGTTACGTAAAGATTAAACATTTCTGTAATCCTCATTACTGGATATGGACTATTTACATTCAATGCAGATACAACATTTGATGAATAACAAAACTAAATAACAATAACAATGAAACTCGATCTTAATCCTAAATAACGCGGGATACTATCTCGCCTTTATTCGCGTACCAAAGATAATATCTGAGCACATTGTTTATTAAATCTAATGCATATTAAAATGTTGATTAAAAACGTTAGATAGAATCCCCCAGCCGAGTTAAGGGTATTTACAAACGAAACACAGTGTAAAATTTAGGAAAAGGGACAATATTAAAAAAAAAAATTGTCTCTTTCTCTACGTTATGTATAATATTTACCAAATATTACACCTTCAGCAACGGTTAACATACATAATTATGTATATACATATCTTCACGCATGGTCCCTTGCGAGGTAGGCAGAGAGCAATGGTTAAGTAGTAAAAAATGCATGTAGGCATAAATAAAGCTATTTATTAAATAAATAAAACAGTACCTAACAAAGACTCATTTTATTTGGTTCATATTGATAATAGGAACTACCTATTGTCAATATGAACAAAATAAAATGAGTTATCTAACTAGATATACCTACAAGTTACGTTTTGTATATTAGGAAGGAGAATTCATGAACTTTCCGCTTTTGTTACGACTAAGCTCAGAATCCAAGAATGAGAATTCAAAAAATAAACTTGCACAAACTCACCTCTGAATATGCTCCGCAGTACACATTATAGAGACTAAAATGAACCAAGAAGTTCTACAAAGCTCCAATTTGAGGACAAATATACGAACCAACTTTTCCTCTGGAGTAAATAAGTGAGCTAAAATAGAGCTTCAGTTCTATTTTAAGTTCAATACGTACATGTAGATTCCAACTATCTTAAGTTACCGTATCCGATCAAATGTCATGAATTTTTAACACAAATATAAGTTCCTAGAGAGACCAAGATTTATCTGTCTCCATAGCTACAAATCAGAAAATGGGTGATAGTCTAAACGGAAGTCCTCGAAAACGTAGAATGCAGAAAATGACGTCATATGTGTAAATATTGAACTGCTTGGCACTCGGTGTTCTCAGTGTATCCCGTAAATAACCTTGCACGATGATATAATATAAATAATTTAAATACAGACACAATTCGTGTGCAATCGCCCTATGGGATTGAGATGTAAGCTAAGAGATTGAGATGTAAAATTGTAAAGCAGGCGGCTTGTGCCAAACCGGTCCGCATTGAATGGGAGCTTCGCTTTTACTGCATCTATTGTTAACATTTTAATTGGCATTAACGTAGCAAGATTAGCATAAGCCAGGGGTCACCATACAAACGCTACTACGCAACTACTAGAAGCAATTTAAAATTGAAATGCAACTATAAAATATTCATATTTAATTACTAATGTTTTATTAATACCCACTGCCTCGATGATCGAGTCATTGCCGACCAAGAGGCCCTGGGTTCCAATCCCGGGTCGGATAATATTCGATTTTTCTAACTACAATTTCTAGTAAAATTCCTAATATCTAGTAGCTCAGAATCTATATCACACTGTCATCCCTGTAATCACACCTGTAATCCCCGAAGAGGTGGGCAGAGGAGTATAGTACAATCGCAGTTTTGACCAGTTACTCTTACATCCTACTATGGACTAGGGTATGAACCTACTGCCTTACATAGGGCACAAGTCCAAACTGCCAGCTTCTACTAGAAAATCTCAGTTGGATACTACATTACAAAGATCTAATAGTACCCGAACCGGGACTTGAACCAAGGACATCGCGACTAGCAGCCGACTTGCGACCACTCGACCACAAGGGCAGTCGGTAAGTTCATTTTAACACGGATTTGATCAATGTCGTAAACTTAACCCTTCTCAATCTGAGGGAAGACCCTCATCCAACATTGAAATGATAACACTACTGATAAGATAACAGTATAATCGTACTTCTATGTATATTAATATAATTATCACCATATAATTACGCCTGATCCCTTACACTATAGGCAGATAACACCAATGCCAAATGCCTCTATCCTTACATTCTCCATATACTTTATCAACAATTCTCGCACATGTATAATTTTAATTGAACACTTTATAATTTCACAATAATTTTACTTTAAGCACGAAAATGCATGTAAATTTCTAGCGCCAACCCAGCGAGTAACATAAACCGCGTAATACTGGTACAACAAAAGTAATATTATACTGTAAACCAATATACAAAGCATTTCATGTTTCTAAATTTGTACACTCATTATGCAAAACACAATAAAAGAAATGTATATATATATATATATATATATATATATATATATATATATATATGTGTGTAATCATTATTTAATTTCACATACAACCAAATCAAATTACAGAGAGATGTGTATCCATAGAAATAAATTTCGGTTCCAAAGTCATAAAGTGAATGAAATGGTGTATTAGTGGGCAAGCAATAAATTAAACATTTATAGTAATATTAAAGATCAGTAAAATTTCAATAAACGAGTGAGGTTGTAACATCGTAAAATATAGGTATTGTGTAACTCGTCGGACCTTGAAGTGTGACAATGGATACGGCAAACGACTAATACTTTGCACTCCGGTCCAACTCTCGTTTGGTAATTGAAAGTAGATGTTTTTACCATCACTTTATCAATGTAACATTACGCCTGTAATCCCCGGAGTGGTAGGCAGAGGAATGCCACGTTTCACCGGTTACGTGTACGTACCACTATTCGATAGGTGGTGAGCCTATTACATCTGGCACATACTCTGAGCCGCTAAGACGTGGAAGAGCACTACACTCCTCTGCCTACGAATACAGGCGTAATGTCACATAATACAAAATGCACACATGCAGATAAATAGAAGACCGTAATCCGCTAAAATATGAAATGGTATATACGAGTACATATCTCTAATATAAATAAAAAATGGCTATGTACTACGCGTGGTCAAAATCTGAAAACCCAGAAAAGTAAAACTGAATGTCACAATGTGTTAGATTGTGAATAATATGAGGATGAAAAAAGTACGTAAAAATATCGTAAGCTTTTTAATTAACACATAGTGCACTATGGTAAAATAAAAATTATTTTATATATAAAACGAAACGATAACGATTCCCTATGTAACTCAGCTCATTTTCCTTGTCCACGTCTCACATATATTATATATACATAGTAAATATATGTATATCGTGTGAGTGTACTAATCCAACGAGTGAAGGGCTATGGCGCCGCGCAGATAGCTAACCACGCCGCTAATCGCAGCAATAGCGGGCACAGCACACGCGCAGATTACGCGAGAAATGTATGACGCGTTGTCTACTTAAATTACAATGCGAAATGTAACTAAAGTTACATAGGTTTTATATACAAAAAACATAGGTATATTTCAAACAAGATCGAATAGCCATTCTCTAAATAAAGTATGTCGTTCGTAACCACGGCGAACTACGCCGTATGGGTGCGAGACTTCGGGTCGCAAAGATCCCCGTTTTGCTCACGAAGGTTCAGGGGATCAACTGCCCCCCAGTGATTACACCCCGCTAAAGATGGTGTTGGTGGCGTAGTCGTCATAGAACCCTCAAAGCAAGCGATATACATCCTAAGCTACGTCGCAGTTACCATCAGGTAATATAATAGTGAAATGCGAGCTCATTGATATTTTATAAAATATTATCTATTATATATTATCCGTTATTGGCTTTCAGTGTAACTAAAATAAATATTTGTATTTGTGTAAGAGCTGTGGATTTTATTAAATAAATAAATAAATCAATGGAGACTTCTATCTTTGAAAATACAGACGTACTCGTATGTCTAAAGCCGGTACATGTTTGATCGTGAATTATAACAATTCATTTTCAAAAAATTTCCACAAGTTGTACAGATTTATGTTTAGCTTTCTGTTGACCTCGATTTAAGGGAATAGAAGGGCGAAAATATCCTACGTATATATGTATTTATGTTTATATATAAGACCGTACTATTAACATACATAGATACATGTCAGAGCGTTCTTCTGTTTTCAAAGCGTCAAAACATAACAAAGATACCTACGTACATGTATCAAATCAAATGATCAAAGATATATTACGCGCTATAAAATGTACCAGTTCATTAATAACTCAATACAACGACAGGTTTAATATATGTAACAGTAGTAAAATCTATATTATAATGAGGAAGCGGTAAAAGGAAGGACATCGTATAAGCAATTCGAATCATAAATCAGAATACGTCTATTTACGCATTCAAAAATACAACAGACATAAGTCGTAATCGAAGCTAATATCAGTGATTTATCATTAACATTCGAAATTCGAACGGTGACATATATTTATTAACCGCTTCATAAGCGCGACAGTGCTCGCATTATCGTTGAATGCAGCACTTCCATTACTAGGTATCGTGGAACATAAAACACCGCGTTGCGTCATAACCGACCGCTCATATTATGGTAATGTTCAAAACTCACCAACTTTCATACCAATAAAACAATATAAAAGGCGTATTGACAATAATTTATTCAATACAAGCAGTCTGTAACGCGGGTTCGACACAGCACAACGAGCAAGGAATAAAGGCGTTTATTGATTTCAAAATACGGTCTATTTATATTCAAGTTACATGTAGAATGTATTCCATATTAGGGTACAGTTGAGCGCCAGCAGTGAATACTGGAAGAAAAAAAGGGTAAGTAGGTAATCACATTGGTAGCGAGATTTCACCTCTACGAAGCAACACGCGTTTTGATGTATACGCTTTAATGTTGAACTTTCCCAGTTATATATGAATTTAATTTTGTAATTGAATAAAGTTGGGTCGATTCTTACATTCACGCTGGCTATGCGTTAGCGCGTTTACCTTCTATCACTATGGGACGCCGCTGGGACGCCGGGTGGGCGTAGTAATCTTGTGATTACAAGGGAATTATTATGCATCGCACCAAAGAAGCGCATATAACATTCCAATAAATATATAATTTGCTCCATACTTTATTCATACGTTTGTTTATTCAACGTTTATCGCGTGAAATATTTGTATAGATTCCAACGAATAATCTCGCTTTATATCTCGGATTATGCGCCACGGCGGCGATCGCTGGAATTTATCTCGGGATATTAATTTTATTCGCTTCGTGTTGATTTCGAAATTAATACTGCTTTCAATGACATCCATCTTTACATTGCGTAAAGATTCCGCTACGAAAATAGAATTTTAATTTTTAATATCACAGTATCTAAAAATTTAATTAATATACATAAATATTGACAAATATTAATTGTTCAAATCGTTTTATTTACATTAAATATTAATAAACATAGAAACTATTTTAAAATATTTATTTAATCGCTTCAATATTCGCTTCAATATTCTCTTTTAAAACGTTCTTTTTATTTCTCTGGAAGACGTAACTACATATAAATATATAGCTATTTCCATTGAAGCAGGTTGCTTCCTCGTGCAGTTCAAGGCAAGCCTCAAGATGCGTCCGCACCGAGTCATCGCTCCTTCAAGTGTTGACACTCGATTGTTTGTTCTTCCACAAACTCACATTACAGTTGCACAGACTAATTACATACAAATAAACTTTTAATACACGGCCTGCTGGATCGTGGAGGTGTACATTATTATATTATTATTCTTCACCGATATGTAGAATCCAAAATAGATTTGACTCCTGGGAATAAAATATTTATTATTTAAATTTTAATTCAAAACGGAGTTGTTGATAGTTTAATATTTCACCTCAATCTCTCCATATAGGTAGACATATTTTTTATTCTAGATAGGTACTCAAAAAACATACTATATTTTAGATTTCATTGACGACTCATGTAAATATTATTAGAAATTCACATTCCGTAGGAAAAATGTTTAACACATTAATCTACATTAAAACAAGCACATTATTAAGAAGATTAAATGAAGTGTTCAGTGGTGAAGAATTTCGAAAATATTACTGTGAACAAACCATTCATCGTGATAAGTGATGCATCATCATCAGAACCGTCGTCTTACTGAGATAGTACTATTGCAGCTGTCACATAAGGCATTCCAAAAGGATAAGCTAAGCGTATATGTATTTTCGATACATTATATTAATGTATTTTCTATACTTTACATTTTATGTATTTCCTATACATTATATTTATGTATTTCTATATGTTATATTTGCAGTGATATTTACAATTGAATAAACCAGCATTCAAAACCGAAGATGTTTGTCCGAAACGTATGAATCAGATGGAACTTCAGACGGTAGATGAATGTTTACTATGGCGCGTGTACAACGCAGTCGCAAGTTACTTCTGACAAACAACGTTCGCACGACAAATCCTCGTAATATTTTCCATTATTCGTGAGTTCACAATAACAGGTACACAATATGTTAAGCTGCCTACACAACGTCCGTCGCGGCGTCTGTTCGAGCACTTTGTTTATTTACCACAAAACAAATATGAATAAAAAATAGGCATGCTTTATATTCATAACCTTTGCAAGATGCAAGATTTTAAATGAGAAAGCCCTGGAGCATTCTCGACTAGAATGTTTGTGTTTCACAGTAAAAAAAAATTTGTAATGATGTCCTAAAAGAAGAATATAATCCATAAATCGCCCTAAAAATGTCAGTAACGAATTTAACTTCTTATTGCGTAAGTAACTCAAATATCCAAGAGTTTAAGAAACAGGCAATTGTACAAAAATTTAATTTTAAAAGTCAGAATTCACTTCAATTCACTGAAAATAATATTGAAACGCAGCTACAAATAAAAGCGAATGGAAAGTGGATACGCACCTTCTCGTCCCCGCAAGGATGTGTAAGACAAACATATTTTGTGCTCAAATCTGCATTAAGCTTATTTCCGCGTGGATGAGCAGCGTGTACACTGCATCCAACACATTTCCTTACAAATTGTTATCGGTAACAAACGATGGTTGTGGAACTGTTTCCGTGGAAATCCATGTGTCACAGAAGTAACATACGTTACACCTCGCCAATGGAAGACTTGATCATCTATGAAGTTGCACAAATGGTCCTGTGAAAACATGAAAAATGATTTGGGTAAAATTTTAAAATTAATTTCCAGAGTGTGAAGAGAGTGAGTGAGAGAGACATATATGAAGAGAGTGACGAATAATGCTGGACATAAGGTCTGTACGGATAAAGATATGTGACACTTGGCGCTGTCTGCCTATCTCATAACGGACCACGAGTGATGTCATATGTGTTCGTACAACATCTTTTTCCATTTTACTTTCAACCAATGTTACGTGTATATTTTGATGCTTCACAACTAATATTCGCAATATTCGAAACAGAAACGCTTGGTATCTTTTGGTCCGACGAGGCATCAAAGTCAAAACCGTCTGTCCAAATATGATCATAAAAGAATACTTCAATTAATTTTAAGTTAAGAAATTACCGTAATTTTCCAACATAAGCTAAAATACATATACTATTTATGTTTTGTTTTTTATGGAATAATAACAATTAAATAAAAAATTTAATCACATAATATGTTTACAGCGCATATAATTTATTGAAGACGTGGTGTATTTAAAACTTTATACTTACAAACTAATATCTCGAAATATCCCTTTTATGTATTTTAAGACACAGTAAATGCTAATTTAGTGAAAATAAAAGCTTTGTTTTACTAATCAACGGTGAAAGTGCCATTAAAATCCGTCTCATATAGTTTATGATGAGATGAAAGATAACTACAAGATTTACGATACAAACTGTCGATAATAATTACATATTATTTACTTTATTTCAATAGAATTTATCTTCTTCTAGTATATACGTATTTTAATATTTATCGTTTATCTCATATATTGAATAGATTCAAATTTTCAGTACAGTACTTCAGCGCCGAATTAAAAATACGAGACTCTCGATTCTACCTTTACCTAAAATAGTCAAATACTGTTTTCGTTGCGAATTTAAAATAATGTTAATTTTGTTACTAACTGACTTGCTTCACTGAATTGATACTGAATAGCGTTGCAAATATTAGATCTAAAATAATAGTGTCATTAATATGAGCTCTTTCTATCGTTCTGCTATTGGACAGGGACTCCTCTTCGAATGAGAAAGATTGAAGTCATAATCTAGCAGGCTGGTCATACACAACTTGGCATAAGTCACCCGCCTTAGAGAACATTATGGTAAATTTTAAAAGGCGCTGATTCCCTTCCCTCACGATATTTTCATTCACCGTTACAGAAATTGATTTTTAAACTTAAAACACAATTTTCTTCTGAAAACAGATCCGCAACAGGATTTGAACGCAGTACTCCTGGAGTGGGGAGCGGATTTTAAACTACAAAGCTATAACTGCTTTCACCAATGGTGTCAAATGTTGAACGATAAACACAATCTGATGAGGCATCGAAAGAAAGAAAACAAAATATTGTTCTTTTTTTGATGTCATTTAATAATATTTATTATGAATATTTATTATTAATATTTATTATTAATATTGATTATATTTATTATTAATATTTATTATTAATATTTATTATTAACTAGCTGGCCCGGCGAACTCCGTACCGCCTATTGAAGTTTTTTGTCTCCCTGTCCCTGTCCCTGTCCCTGTCCCTGTCCCTGTCCCTGTCCCTGTCC
>DWFO01005343.1:0-10608 GCA_018246595.1 Mimoniades nurscia nurscia
TATTTGTGTGATGAACACAAGTATTTGTTCTGTGTCTGGGTGTGAAAAAAAATCCATCCATAATATCCATTTAAGTATATATTTATACGTATATATGTAGTTTATCAGCCATCTGGTTACCATACCACAAGCTCTCTTTACGCTTATTTTTGGGATCAGATGGCCGTGTGTGGAGATGTCCCGAGGTATTATTAATATCTCCATTCGCAAGATTTAATTGGTCTTTTCGTATATAATGGAATATACAGAATTTGAAAATAATTGTAGCTATAGAAATTATTAATTATATATCGGCTTGATTTGTATTAATATTTACTGTATATTAGTCTAATGAGAGCATATTAAGAATAAATGTAACCATTAGATATAAAACAGATTTTTTTTCAAGTAAATTTATCTAATGAATAGTGTAAAAAAATCGCATTTCGAAAGACAGCTTTTCCCAAAATTGCGTCTTCAGTGTAACGTTCTAATAAATATATAAATGTTGCCCTCATGCGTACATTTGCAAAATTACAGCGCATTCGTCAGATTCGTCTGTTGGTCGGCCATTTGTAGTTTTACAGCTGGCTGTGCTTCAGCGTAGTAAATTGAATTGTTTAACACAGTGGCTTCAAAGTAATTTTTAGAAAAAATTTCTACTTTTCTCTCAATAGTTTTTCACTATGGGAGAAAAAGTGGATTTAAAGGTATGTTAATCTTTATGTAGATTACATTTTTTATACGTTAACTTCCATTGTTACAATCACGTCTGTTGATCGATACTTTGATGGTCATTATTTTACATACACATGTGTACAACATTATTTTTGTTTATGTAATTATTTAATTTTCCACGTACTACTGTAGTTATAGTTATCAATAAAATTTGGTAACTCCACTCAGTGCTTGGCGATGAAATTAGCTTGTTTTTGAATAAGTACACGACCCGTCGCGTGGTGTTTATTTTAGGGGGTAGTTTTTAATAGGTCTATGATGCGTGTACACGTTCTTCTTTTTTAAACTAGCATATTTTTAATGGTAAATACAAATGGTAGTATTATGTAAACGTATTTTATAGACTGGTGTTCATGGAATCAAGTTATCATATTTTTGTTTTCTGTTAACTGCTAAATGATAATAGTTATTAAAGTAAAATATCTTGTAGCTTATGTGTATATTTTTGTAACTTTAAAATGTCTGTTTTCTTAAAATCTCCACGCTTTTATTTAAGCCCACCCCCTTATTTACATATTCATGTCATTGGCAAGTAACATTGCAGATGTGTTTGATCTTGATAGGTTACGGCATTTGTAACAATTTTTAATTAGTTCTGTGCTATTGTTTTAGGTTGTTATAAGTTTCATTAGTTGTTATAAGTTCCATTAATATTACTATTATTCGTAATTAGTGTAATATAATATTAAATAAACGATATCTCTAGCAAATCGTTATTTTTGTGAATATTGTGTAAAGTATATAAAATAATAATATTACATATTATTTAGCCTGTAGTCATCAATTCATATGCCTTGATGTACTGATTATTGTGATGTTTGTATTAAATGTATTTTGTTCACTTTGGGCCTACAATATGACTTCCATTTGAATGTAAGCGTATTGTCAATTCTATTAATACATTTTACATAATACTATACTTGGCATTTAATAATAAACGAAATTGAGAATAATTTTATATTTTTTACATTTTACAGGCAGACAGTTTATTCAATCTCGATGACCTGCTACAGTGTCCTGTGTGCTATGAAATACCCAATGGCCAGATATTCCAATGTAACGAAGGTCATCATGTGTGTGGCCGCTGTAAAGTACGCCTCGACGTTTGTCCAGTTTGCAGAGCTCTGTTCTTTGGCACACGCAACTATGCTATGGAGGAGCTCATTGCAAACTTTAGAAAAATTACTGCTATTGTATGTAATATAATCATATATAAATATTACAGAATACTATCTTACAGCTCTTATGTTGCAAACTGTAAAAATTTTCAGAAATCTGGAAAAGGTGCAGGTCCTAGTTCTTCAGACAGCAACTCTTCAGCCAAAGACATAGCTACAGTAGAGCCTGAGAATAACACAGACGATCAAAACAATGAGAATAATTCACTACCTGTGAGCATTTACCATATTATGACATTCATTTACTAACCATTGACTGTCATGGAAAGTATATAATACCTGTCATAAATTTTGATTGTATTAATAATTTACTTTTACATTGTCTAATAATTGTTATCTAGAGAATGTGTGTAATGTCACTTTTATTTTTATTGTGAAACAGTATTTAAATTGAACAGCACTGATCATAAGCCAACATTCTGTGATTCAATACAGAAATGACGCACAAGTGTTTGTTATGGACCTCAATCAGAACCATATGGTGATGTACGGTATTCATAGATTGAAGTAGAGATCTTTATGTAGCAGTGAGAATTATTTAAATATATTTTTCATTGCTTGAATAAATGTACAGTGAATTTGTATTATCACAATTGTAATTATGCTATTCAGTCAGGTTATTTAGAGGGCAGGCAGACTTTTAAGTATAACAATTTGTATTACATTTTTATAGGAACCTCTGAGGCCCCCACCTCCGTGTAAAGGTGTATTTAGATGTCTTTGTTGCAAAATTGGAAAAACTGAACGCCTACCAATCAGCAGATTACTGAATCATCTGCGTTATTATCATGCTCCTGATCTTATTGAGGTAAGTTTGCTGTTTAGACTATTGATATTAATAATGTACCGAAGACGGGAAAGTGTGTGTTTCTTTTGCAACAACAATTGTATGTTTAATATTAAGACTTTTTATAATCCATCATTTATGGTATTAGAAGAGTGTTGGTGCTGTCCCCCCGAATGGGGGATCCAGTATGACTGAAGACCATTTTACTTACAGTTAATAAAATTGATATGTAAACTCCACTAGTTAATTAAATCAAAGACAAAAAAATTAAATGAATTAAAGATCACCCATTCCAGTTAATTTTCGACCGCCTAAGAACATTTTTTTTTGTTGGTGTCATTTCTTAGGGTATCTTAAATAGTTCATCTTCAGTTATTGTTTTATGGTGCCAATATTTAACCATCATTGGAGGTTTCAAATGATTCGAAGTGAAGTGAATTTATTAACAAGTGTGATGTACTGGACCAGTTTAAGCATTGTGAAGACTAGTTATCTCACAGTTGCAGAAGAGGTCTGTCTTTTAGCACTACAATGAAGGAGTTTCAGTTGAAATATTTATATATTGGTAAACATTACTGAAATATCTTAGATATTCTTCACATGTTACAAACATTCTCTAATTCGATTATACTCCATTAAAAATATTGTCAAACTCGGGTGTGTGCACACACCACTTTCCAATTAAAACAAATGTATTTAAAGATTGAATATCACTTGATGTGAATGTAGGATAACATTGACCGGCCTGTTGGTGCAGTGGTTAGTGAACCTGATTGTTGCGCCGGGGGTTGTGAGTTCGATTCCCACCCAGAATAAATATTTGTGTGATAAGCACAAGTATTTGTTCTGTGTCTGGGTGTTAAAAATAATTAAAATAATATATCTATTTAAGTATATATTTACATGTATATGTATATGTAGTTTATCAGCCAGCTGGTTACCATGCCACAAACTCTTGACACTTAGTTTGGGATCAGATGGCCGTGTGTGAAGATGTCCCGAGATATATATTATTTATTTATCTATTGTGAGGGTGTCGGCAAACCTTAGAGTTCCCCATAATGTTTTCTATGGTATGTGATGTCTGCCAATGGCTATTATTGCCATAACCCACCTCTTTCTCAAAGGAGACCCGTGTTTAATAGTGTAGTATGTTAAGTGTTAATAATGATAATAAATGGTAAGATTTATTCATGCTTTTTAAACCCATATCATATCCCAATATATTCAGTTCTGATTTAGTATGTCTCCTTTTGTCTCATGTATTTTGATATCTACCAAATGTTATTAGTTTATTCCATTGTTATAATATATTATACTATAAAAGCACCATTCGCATATACACTATATATTCATTGAGTGTATGTATATACCTTATAATGAATAAAAGAATTTGAATTTTGAACACCATATCAACTTGCACTGATTTTAACCTCTGAATATTGGTGTCTAAATGAAATGAATCAATACAGTTTATATAGCTTATCTTCGTTTTTGTTAGTGATCAGACAGTGGTCCAAGAGTATGTAATGAAATTTTAATGTTGAATGTTATTGATCTTATGTCAAAGACTATATCTCTGTCACTTCTATGTGCTACTGCTTGACCCGTGGTTGTATGTGTCTGACAGTATGAACATTTATGGATAGTGGGCATTTAATTTAATGTCTTTCTAACAGGTTACATAAGAGTAAAGGAATACTCTTAAAGATTGATATAAATATATCTGTTCACATGTTGATATTGGTGTCACATTACATTGTTTTAGGGTCGGGCAGAAAATGGAGAGTATGTACAAGCTTGGCAAATCTCAACTGTACCAGGCAGGCTTGTGACTGCTGTCAGAGTGGCCGAAATGGGAATTTTCTTCTTAGTCATAGAAATAACTAGTGAGTAAACGTAGAATCTCAATTTACATGTCATTTGTGTATTAATTTCTATGTTCGCTTTTAATCATAGACAACTACATGCAAAAGTAATAGATTGACATCCATGATATAATTCACTTGTACATGTAATTTTGTGTGTGAAACGTGGGAGTGTACTATACTCCTCTACCTAACTCTTTGGACATGACAGGAGTGATGTTTTGTTTTAATTTTTTTCTATTTTTAAATTAAAGATTTTTTTAAAGAGACTTCCTTTTCTTTTTTCTAGGTCAGTCTATTCACGCTTGGCTGACCATGGCTTGCTCACCCTGGACTGCTCAATCTTATAATTACACTATTACCTTATCTGGTGTTGACCGTGAAGCAATTTTTTCTGATATTGTAAGTATTCAAATGTATAATTGTAGAAAGATATTTGATGTGTTACAGTATAATCTTAGGCATATCTTATATAATAATTATTAAATAAGGCTATTTCCATAGTCATATAATTAATAATATTGAAAATTTAATCTTGAGTTCAATTCCCTGGTCTGGCACTATTAAATTTTTCTAATTTAGAATTTCTAGTAGTAGCTCAGAGTCTGGATATGTGTCCAGTATGTGCCCACCTATTCCATA
Organism: Mimoniades nurscia nurscia; assembly: GCA_018246595.1. Lineage (NCBI taxonomy): Eukaryota > Metazoa > Arthropoda > Insecta > Lepidoptera > Hesperiidae > Mimoniades > Mimoniades nurscia. The sequence continues at coordinate 5,193 of DWFO01005343.1, forward strand.
GTGGAAAGATAATGTAACTGGTGAAACATGGGAGTGTTTGACATTCCTCTGCCTTCCTCTTTGGGGATTACAGGTGTATTGTTTTAAAAAATTATGCACACAATACCATACTGCATTTGAACACTTAATGCCAGGTAGGTTGATCAAGTATTTTTAATGAAACTAATGTCAAGACTGAGTTGCAGAATAGGCTTTAAATTTAATAATGTGCAAAACACAAAATATTACAAATAATTATTCCATCGGTGCAATGGTTTATAATTATATAAATTGCTGTCTTTTAATTCTTTCGCTTTTAATTTCTATCATTCAGATATTTACAATTTTGTTATTGTTGTACAGTTTTATTTGACTGCCATATTTGGGTTGTTTTGCCATAGTCACCATGCTTGGCAGTGAAGGTTGGTGACCTTAGTAGTGACGACCGCGTCTCAGTCTCAGTAAAAGGAGCGTGGGTCGCCCTCCTACCAAGTGGTCTGAAGACCTGAAAACAGCGGGGTACTGTTGAATTCGGAAGGTTCAGGACCGGCAGGAGTGACGCCGATTAGGGGAGGCCCATGTTCCATGTTCAATAGTGAACTTCCAAAGACATGATGATGTATAATTTTGAGTGGTATGATTAAAACTGTGAAATTGGTTCTTTTTCTAGGTGGGATCGGTTCGCTCTTGCGAAGGTAGTCTCAAGAAGCGCGGCCACACATTAAAAGTGACCGGCCCGGACGCCCAAGTGTTATTTTCGGCAACACCGCTCGCGGGGAAGCTGTCCGTGCGGCGCACCACCACCGAGCAGATGCAGGAGAATAGCCTGCAGCCGCCGCGCGCCATCATGCGCGTCGCCAACCGGGGCTCCGACACCAGCGCGTCGCTCACCGAACTCGGCGACAACCTCAATCCGCTCCTACAAGATCTATCCAACGACGTGGCCCAACTCTCCAGGGCGTTCGCTTTTCTGGGCAGGGAGGCGGTCGCGTTATCTCGTCATAACTCTCAAATACGAACCACAATCGAAAATCGCGATGAGGAGAGTCGTACGACAGCCGTAAATCAGGGCCAGGACACTGTAGTAGTCGAACTGTCGACTATACGAGCGCCGGCCCAGAACGGACAGGTCGGCAACACGGATCGACCCTTGTCTCAGAACGCCCGCAGGCGCATGCGTCAACGTCTGCGTGCGATGTTGAACGAGACGAATGAGGCAGATCACGAGGGACATTTAGGGCAAAACGCTTCCGTTGCGCAAACACAGGCAGCCGCAACACAACCGCAACCTCAAGAGCCGGTTGTGCAACAGCAGTCAACCAATGGGCCAGATTCCAATCGGCCGTCATCGACAACATCGGCCGGACAGAGCGCCCGCGGCCGCAATCCGCGCAACAAGCGCAAGCGCCGACAGCGCCGATAAATAGTTCCTACGTAACTATTGCTTACGGAAACTACGCAATTACCGCTACAAGAAGTCTCAGACGATTGCTCTGGGGTTACTGTACGTCGTGAAATATACACATCTCTAGATACCGCGCCGCGTAATAGATAAAATAGTGAAAATAAGTGTGTGGTGGCTAAGTGTCGTACTATAGTTGTGTCCTGTGTGCGTGTCGCGGGACTGGTAGACAAGTTACTCTCATGAAAATAACAGAAAAAATAAATACTACTCAAGGATATTTTAGTTTAAACTGTGTATCTGTTGACGATATTGAAAAAAGGCCTATTGTTCTTGTTATATAAATAGAGAAAATGTTATTGATGCCAGTGTAGTAAATGCCATTAAGTTTGCCTTTTGTTAACAATAAATTTAAATGAATAATTGTTAATTGTACCTTAATTTTAATGTTGTACTTAAATATTCAATGAAATCAAATTGACATTTTGACTGTTAATACCAAGTAATAATTAAAGCATAATACATTTTATAAAATATTTTTTCTGTTTATGTAAATTGTGTAATTATATGTAATACTGTGCAATATGCAATTGTTCATTAGTGATAATATTATAAAAGCAATTTTAAAAAAGAAACAGTATGTACAAAGGTACAAAAAGGGAATAGTGGAGCAACATTTATAATTACTTACCGGCAACACTATGTCCATAAGACTTGGCACTGCGTACATTCTTTATGGTTTTTGAACCCTGATTACCTTTTCGTACAGGTATGTTTTTGAAGCTAAGTAATGTAATTTTTACTTCTTGAATTTTTAAGTGCTGTGATAATAATCTGTGGCTGATGGTATCTTTAATTGTTTACTGAAAATATCCCCAGAGTGAGAGAGACAGAGAGAGAGAAAATGTTTAAAAAAATGAACAAGTGTATAAATCATGCATAAATGTAAATTTAATTAACTTAGTGCATGACTAAATGAATGAAGCATGTGACTAAGATGTGTGAAAGTAATATTTGACAACTTGTTGACAACGATACATTGTTTTCATCATAGAAATAATGATTTAATTGCTATTAATTTTCGTTACATGTTTATATAGGATTAATTGTTAATGAAATCTTTATGATAGTTTTAAATGGAAGGATGTTACAGGATAGTAAATAAACAACTCTGTTGTGTCGACGTCCTCAAGTATACAGGAAATACCTATCTGTACCATTTTTTTTATACATTGAAGATAATAATTTGATGTTGAGGTAGTGAAATGAGTAAATTCATATTAATTCTGTTTGATATGTAAGTTGTAATTTTCGACGTAGCTGATATTGGCCGATATTGTTTTTAACCGACTTCCGAAAAGAAGGAGGTACTCAATTTTTTTTCTTTTTTTATGTTTATTACTTCGTTACTCCGAACTGGGTGAACCGATTTCGATGATTTTTTTTAATCGAAAGGTGGTGCTTTCCGTTTGCTCCAGTTCTGACAATAGCATCCATGACAAAACCACACAAGTCTCAAATTTGCATTAAGTGTGCGCGTGACAAATGAATAACTCAGCGTACGAATAACTCAACATCGCGTGAACTGATTTCGATGATCCTTTTTTATTGCAAAGGGCATACTTCAGCGGTATTCTGATGACAGTTTGGTTAGATTCAGATTATGAGATGGGGATTCATGAGAAAGTAAAGGAACTCTTCAATTCTTCGGAGCTAATTAACAATACTAGTACGATATTTTACAGGCTATCCGGGTATGGTCAAGTAATTTTCGTAGTCGAATATGACGATTAATGAAACTCCGTGGAGTTGAGTTAGGCGTTTCTCACTGATTTCATTTGTTTCATTCATTAATGTGTACACTCGAGTTAACTCGAGCGCGCTAAACTGGCCAAACTGTACACACTCGAGATAATTCGAGCAGTGTTGTACTTTACGCTGTTATAATTTTTCACACTCGAATGCAATCGAGAAATGAAAATAAAGGAAATAAAAAATAATCGTTTTATTGATATTTATCATTTACATGGGATTGTAAACTATAACACTTACTTCAAATAATCTGCATTAAGGGCTTAAACGGTACTGTCTCATAGGAGTAGCACGTTTAGTGGATCTACCCATACTCTGACAAATTGGTGTACTTCAGATACACTAAAAATCTAAAAGTAAACAAAAATTTTAACAAAACAAAAAACCGACTTCATGAAAAACAAATTAAAATGCATTAAAAAGTAAAAAAATTACGACCTCTACAAATTAATACGCCTACTACAAAAATAACAGTAGTACCTACATTATATTATCTTAATAATTTGATTGACTTTGACGAATTATTTTTTTACTTTTTAGTGCATTTTCATTTGTTTTTTACGAAGTCGGTTTTTAGTTTTGTTAATTCAAATCTACTGATGATGTAATTGGTTTTTGTGAAAGCAAAACATTTTATTTAACTGTTTTGCCACCTAGGTTCTTTTCTGAAATGTTGAAAGTTTTAATTCTAATATTTATATACTTATTACCCTTTCAAGTGCACTTACATCTAATTTAAGTATCTTTCACATATTCACGATAATTATCTATCAATATATGTATAGCTTCTACCACATTTTCTTTTATTGGGTATGAGTCATTTTTGTTATATCATATATTGAGCTTGCTACTTAAACCGGATAGGAATCTCAAAAAAAGATTGAGCTTGTATTTTCATATATATTTTTACTCAATTTTACTACCTTAACAACATTTTTTAATTCGGCACTTTATAAGCTCTTCGAATGTATTTTATGAACTCCTGGTAGATGCTAATTGTTATTAGTATATAAGGATACTATAAACTTGAAAATGAAAAAAATTGTTTTGTGTATTACATGAGTGTTGACAAATTAATGATTTTAACTGACTTCAAAACAGGAGGAGGTTCTCAATTTGTCCAGATTTTGTCCTGTCAAATGACTACGAATGGTAAACTAGTATCTAGCATATACATATAGTATCTAGCATAGGGTTCTAACTCTATCGCACATATATTCTAAGACTAATAAAAGTTCTATTTTTATTAGAATTAGTATTTGACTAATCACAATGGCTTGTTTTATTATTGTGATTATGGTGTATTAGCTCTGATTATTCAATTAACAATGTATGTTGTGTTAATGATATTGAGTTTGTTAATTAAAATGTTAGCGGTATTTTTACCTGTAAGTGATTATCAAGGTGTTTCTGTTTCCACCTACCTTTACAGCCTACATCGCTTGCGAAAGGTGCAATGATGATTCATGGGTACACAAAAAAGGAGCTTAATGATTTTGAGATTTGCGTTGTTATTTAATAAAACGTTTGCTGTAAGGCTGCTATACCACTGACGTTTTACGAGCGTTGGCGTTTATCCGACGTCAACGCTGCGCAGACGCGACGTTCTCGTCGCAGGTCTATAGAGCCAAGCGTTGACATTACGATACGCGACGTTAACGTTGCGTTTTTTTAGGAACAGGTACAATCACGCTGTCCCGTTCTGTCTGTCTGTCTTTGAATGTATTGTTTTTCTTACCTCAAAGTTATAACAATCCTCTCTTCGGTTGACTCCGAAACCTTAAAAGTGTCTAAATATTAAATGTCATTTTGAATCACTTCGAAAAGTTCATCAAATGTAGTCTGAGACATATGCAAATATTTATAAAATTCTGGTTCACAATTTTAATACGATTAGAGTACACTGCGAAATATTCACTTTCTTGAAATCGATTAGCCCATAAAGGATTTTTCCAAAATTTACGATGATACTTTCTTTTTCTTTTACGTAATTTTCGTCGAAGTAGCAACGCCAACAGTAGTTTTCCTCGTCGGAATCCATTTTGTCTCTGAATGTAAGCCTCAAATTGCAGCATTTGCGCGACGTTAATGCTGCGTTCAGTGCAAGCGCGACGCTTGACAGCGTCGCCGCTCCCCAAACGTTGGACGAACGCCAACGCTCGTAAAACGTCAGTGGGATAGCGGCCAAGTGCATCGTTGGTAGTATTGGTTACAAGTGCCCCT
>DWFO01005344.1:0-10607 GCA_018246595.1 Mimoniades nurscia nurscia
ATACCATTGTGAAGACGGAGATGCAAATGCTACAATACGTAACCAAAATCAAATCATCGATTTCAGTAAATAATGAACGTTATTTTCTATAACAAAATTTTTAAATTAGGAACGATATTTTTTCCTTAATATTTGAAACTTGCATTCTAAAAATAATTAAAACTTTATCAAAATACCGTTAGAGTTCAAAATACTCGAAACATATTGGTAATGATCGGACAGTGATTCAATGGTATTATAATGGATATCTTAATACATACATGAATTTTTAAATTAATAGAAAAATACTGGGTGGTATCACCTAAGTGGTAAATATCGGCATAGATTAACGCCTGATATGTTGAGTCCGTGTACGTTTTCAGTTTAAACAATAATTCGAAAGGGTGAAGAAATTTTTATATGGATATATGGAACATATAATGGAGCTGTGATAGTGTAGTGGTTTATAATTCTGCCTCCCACTGCGAAGATCTGGAGTTCTAATTCAAGTATCTTTAAGAAGTTTAAAAAAAAAGTAGCATTTTTTTGAAACGTCTATAACATTACGTAAATTTATACATATAATAATATAATAGTAACGTAAATGTGATAACGCAAGGATGTTTCATAAAACATTTCTTACTACCTACTTTGTTCATGTACTCGTACCTATAACATTTCATGTTAAGGAAGGTTCTAACAAACATTTATTTTTCGTCACAAGATACCTAAATATTTATTTTAACTTCACTTATATGAAGCTTTTAAAATTCAACATTCCGGTTTCACTCCCAATCTACGCTTCGTATATTTCGGTATATTCATTTCTTATCTACATAATATATTTAGGGGATTTGCGGCGAGGCTAATGGTTTTGTTAAAAGCCTTTGATTCACAAAGTGTGGCTTGGAATACGCTGTCCCTAATTGTTTATTGAGGACAATATTTTGAATTTGGTTTCGGCAACATAAAAATATCAAACGCTGTGTTGTTCTACAGGTATGCACGACAACTGTGACTTATTCTTTGGTTATATGATGTTGTGATAATTACGACATATAGTTATCTACTTTTGTTTGTTTAAAACTGGTTTTAGCTTTAAAAAAATTAGACGTTAAATCGGTTAATACGTAATTAATCGGATTCTAGACTACATGAGTCCATAGTTTTTAAATTATTGGTAGTAAATAAGAAAAACATTAATTTCAAAATTAGAACAAAAAGAGTTTGGAAAATGTTGCTGATTTTTATCTTATTTAGCTAACTCATTGTTCTTGTCAAATTATTTCAATAAAAGTCCGTATAATTTCACACAAAGAAACTGTAAACGTAATAAAAATAGTTTGCGATTGCCACTTAGGCAACGGTAGCACAATCTGTAATGCAATTTACACTTGCAAGAAAATTACATAGACCGCCAACCGCATCTTCGCCATCGGCTGTTATGTTGCGTTCACACTCACCGAAAATCAATTCCCATGACAGACACGTTCAATGTTATCAATAACTTGATAACAGTGGCAAATTTTATTATGTCACTGTACATAGCATATGTTCAGAATTATATACTGTTCATGCGGTGTTACTCTTGTAATTAAAACGATTATGTATTAAAATTTTAGATTCATCTGGTGTTTCGTTTCAAAGAAATTTAGAGTTACGTTTTTATGACATTGTACGTACTTAGTTCAATGCTCTCTTAGGCCCCAAGATACGTAATACTTTGATAACTTTAGATATAGGTTCTCTTGTACGGTCGCTCAATATATTAGTTCGATATTAAATTTTATTATTTATTAAAATGTTTCGTTATGTATTATACTGTATGTATTATACTGTATGTATGTATTATACTGTTCATTTTCTACATTCCCCAATCATTTAAACATTGATTTGAAAGTGTTGTAGTTTTAAGTTTTACCCATAGAAATTCCCGTATACTCAGTCTACTCCTAGGGTAAGTAACAACATGCCTGTAATCCCTTAAGAGGTAGGCAGAGAGCGTACTGATATTGTAAACTTATACAAGTTATAATAGTACACTTAAACATGATTGACAGCATGTGTATATAATACTTATGTATATAATAATATATGTGCGTAATGAAAGCTTAAAATAAAAGTGTAAAAAAAAATTCCTTTTCGATTTCTTGTACAGTTTGATCAGAACGTACTTGGCTGTTATCTGATCTTTACACATCAAAGTGCGGCCATCTTTACGTGTTGTGACTAAAATGGCACATTTTACGTGTGACGACTAAAGTGGCTCGCTAGCAACGGCGGTGTTTTTGAACGTTGTGTAAAAATATGCAAAACATATTTTTAGTTTTGCTTACACTTAATCATAATAAGAGAGCTTGTTTAAAATTCAGCGCATTTATTACGTCTTGTAGTTTGAGTATTATAATAACACTAAATAAAGAAGCATATATTGTCTGTTTTTATACTCTAAACAATATGATTTGTAAAATAAAAATATGTTTGATGGAAATGAAGTAATGCGCATTATAAAAACATGACAAGTCTTATTATTTTAAATTAGTTGGCTTGTCAGCTTTAACAAGTGCAGTTGTTTCAATGGCCTCTGACGAATATGCAGGCGCTCTTAGTATACAGACTATGCGATCGAAATGGCATTACATTAAAATTAATTTTAGATGAAGGGCAAACCGCGTCGTTTTTACGAATGCGGCTACTGTAAATTGAATTGTGCGTGTGCTGGTATTTGAGAGCTATGGTTGTTCAATTGGAATTTCATTAATCCAATTTTTTTTCGTGCATTTCGCACAACTACATAATCATATCATTCATATAGTACATACTATATACCATCTGTAACCTAACCGTAAGTCGTGTACCTATAATTTTAATAGCTTCACTTCAACTTTCTAATAGCTTAGTTCATGAGATTTATATGTAATGTATATGCAAGGCCATACTTTTTGTAGTATCGAGCTTATGTCCGGAAAGTTTCATGCTGTCTGGCTGCTCTAATAATGTAGGTATTAAATTTTCATGGATAACTTTTTCGTTGATGACTACGAATAAAATTAATATTGAACATTAATTATAATGCAATTGATCCGTTTATCAATTAATAGTTACGATTGAAATCAAGAAATAAACGAAATTTGATGAATAAAGGAAAAACTTACTAGAGTATTACGACTTTTCAAAAAATCTCTATACGTACTCGGTAATAATTTGTATGCTTAAATGTATGCTTTCATTTATTTATATTTCTATAGGTATAGATTGAAATTATATATTCGTTGTATAAGTATATAATTTTAGTGTTTCTCACCTTAGGAATATCAGCAGGTCCATATCCGTTCTCTCTCGGAGGAAGTTTAGGAGGCTTGTCGCCTCTTCTTTGTCCCATCTGCATCATCAGCTGCTCCCTGGTGGCTGCGACCACGCCGTGCCCGTTGTGCCCGTTGAGGCCGTACCCCCCGGAGCTACCACTTGACCCCGAGCCGTTGGCGTTCGAGCTCGCGATGCTATAGGGATCCTCGTCTGGGATTGGAATGCGAGGTCTGTTCTTGATGTCCATTGGTCTTTGAACTGGGAAAAGAGAAAAGTAATAGATAAGCATTTGATTTAATTACTCGTATCCTGTATAAAAAACACGGGCTCTTAAATCGTTTAAGATATACTGACTGACTTACGGAGCTTTTGAAAATCGTTTAAGATACACCGAGGGACTGAACGGGTTTTTGAAAGTCTTTTAAGATAGGTGTCCTGACATTAGGAATTGAGAGTTATAGGCACGGTAAAACAACCAAACCTATAGTTATTTTTAAATTTGCTACATATAAAAATTATAATACAATTTTACCCTTTTTTAAATTTATTTAGCCTCAGTTTCAATTTCTCGTCTCTCAATATTACTAAACACTGGTAGTACATACATATTTCATAGAATTATGTATGTCACTATAGGTATGTCAATAATCAGCAAGGAAGTTCAAAGATTATTGACATTTACGGGCATCCTATTATCTTACTCAGCGGTGACGAAACTGTCTTGTGCACGAAAGGTCGCGCTCGTTATGTTATATAAATCATTGCATCAAATAGTTTCAGAATCGACTTTTTGACCTGGAAATGTCTGATAATTTGGAAGCAAAAATACATGGGACAATCGTACTGTGACATTATCTTGGACTAAGTAAATAGTAAGTAAGTATCGTAGTACCTACTTAACTACAGTTTTACACAAAGTAAAAAACTGTAATGAAGTTTTATGTTTCATACAGAAGTTTCGAGTAATAACATTAAATTAACTGGTAGAACATATTGATAGTATTCGATAATCAGCAACTGTGTGGCAGGCTAGGTATCGTTTATAAATCAAGCTATTTCCAATCAGTGCCGTATAATAAATCTTGAATCATTTTCTAGCCGCACGCGCCTTATCCAATCGATTTTAATTATTGCAGTGAGTACAACACAATACTTATAAATAGTCTGACCTACATTCTTACTCGTAGATAGAGATCAAACTATTTCCATAGATATTTTATGACGTTCAAGAAATAGAAATAAATCCAAAGAACTTCTTTCACGAAACATTTGTGATATTAAACTTTCGAGAGATCTGTAGCAAATGATAAAACATGTACGGCAATAATACAACCATGTAGTATCGAAGTACAGGCTGACGTATCTGAGAAGCTCAAACGATTATCTAATAAATGTTCTGTGTTCAACAATTGGAAACATTTAGCTGAGCTTGCGCAATCGGCGGCGACATGAATGTCGTGTCGTGATACCGAGATCGGATGGCAATCACTTCTCTTCACGACTTGGGAATAACCTACGGTTATTAACCATGCGACGCTAAAGGTTGGAGGTTTCATTACTACTTCAACTGAATCATTATCTGTACCATCGTCTGTAATCGTAGGAATAAACGAAGTTTACACGACCACTAAAGTACAGGGCACAGCGAGGCTGACGATTATGAGTAATCCATGCTGATTTGGCTATTAACGACTTGCAAAATGTAAAATGTTTATAAAAGCTCACTCATTGTCCCGCAATACGCTTTGAAAGTCGAGAAGGAAACCATTGAGCGGTCGAACCTTATATGACTAAAAAAAATTCAAAAAGATCTTATGTTCAACGCCAAATTATATAGAATGATGAAGAGGAAATTTTAAATAAATATGAAAAACCCTTAGAACATAAACAGGGTAGACTACTACGAATTATACTTTTATGGTAACCAAAGATGACATTTGTTGTCGAAGTAAGTAGGTAAATTCGTTAATTAATAACAGGCATATCCTAGTTATTGATTTACATTAATCATAAGGAATAACCTAACGTAATATCACGCCTTTAATCTCCGAAGAGGAAGCAGAGGAGTGTAGTACACTCCCACGTTGCACCAGTAACGTTTTAATATTACCGCATTAATATAACCAGTAATTTTAATATTAGCCCAAATAATGTCGTAGGTACAATTTAAAAATAATTGTTTAATGGAACTGTGTCTGCATAATCTCCGAAACTACTAACGCTATTTTAAAAAAACATCTTGCCTTCTTTAGTTTCGATATCGGTATATTATTTTTTTGTGTAGACAGTAAAATATATTTACTTTGCAGGATTAACATCCTGACCTATCCTATGATCCTAGGATATACATAACTATCCTTATAGCTAAATATGTATTTGTACTACAGAATTATTCAACTAGTTTTAAATAACAATTGCAGTGTGCGTTGTAATCGTGAACTTTATATAGAGTTTAAAGATGCTTGCGTAGAATCATCGCGATCGCTGTGTAGCATCAGGATTAGAATCCAGATTAGCGAAACCCGTGACTTGAATGGTAAACGCACACAAGTATTTTACAGTACGCACAAAATACAAAAGCAGGAAAATTAACAAGAAGACCAACAAAATATGAGAGTTTAAAAATAATTGAGGTAAAACTGATAGAAGGAAAGAACAGACAATAGTGACCTCAGGTCGAACACATATGTAGTAACGTGACCACCTTATGTAACAGTAACGGACAAAAGTCAAAGAAGTCACCTTCAATCACCCGTGACATTTTTTAAAGAATACATTTGAATGGTAATTATAAAGGTTAGGCACTTCTTCGATAATTATACATATATTTGTAACAGGTTTTTGTATCTGATTCAAACTCCCCAAAAAACCTCGTAAAAATACGCTAACGACTTAAAGCTATACGTAATTTCTTTACAGTCAAATTAGGAACGTGCCTCTCTACGAAACTATCAACATCTTAAATATATTTAGACACAGTTGAAACGGTGAATGTATCGTAGTTTTTACCATAAAGAAATATAGTGAATATCAGACCGGATGTGGATTATAACATTCTGATAATTTGCTCCACTTTTATTATCTACTGTTTTAAATTCACTTTCATACTTCAATCGCAGCAAGCTTACTATTGACTCGTGCTGTTTTGCATAACATCGGTCACGATTCGAGTTTGACCACTCTTAATGTTTCAATTGGGCATCGTTTCAAATTCAAAGTGGATCTGCAGTAATGTTACCTATATAGGTAAATGGTCACATTTCGAATCGACGATCTAGTTATGCCACAGACAGTCACGAATACGTGTTTCGACCTTCATGATGAAATCGAAATTTGTCGGTCTGGTGCCGTCGTCTTGCGCGCAATGTACATAATGCTTCGTTTTCCATATTAATAGGATATATTAGAAAACTGCGCAAAGTACGATAACTATTTAATACATATACCACATTAATATCGCTTCGGGCTGAATTTAGGGAGAATTAATATTAAATATAAAAGTTATTTAAAATTTTACTGTAACGAATACGGAACAGCTAGTGGAGGGTTACACGGAAATATTGTAACAAAAACACAACAATACAAACGAGAGTACGAGTTCGACGACACAAAGTTTAAGAGTTCCGTCCCCCCGTTCCGCGCCGGCGTCACGACTTGCACACAGAAAACATTAGATACGTTATTCAATAGATTTATTTGAGTTCCACAACCGATAAACAGTTGCGGTACCGCGAAACCACTGCAGGAAATCTATGAGCGTATCTTATCCGGACTGGGAAATCAAGAGAATCTCGCAGTGCGGTTTCTTTCCCATAAATTCGCTATGATTTGAGCAAAACCAATATTGGATGTAGATAGTTGCTAAGCTGGCAATATGGTTGGGATAAGTTAGAAATTTGCTGTGCGCTTTGAGTGAAATGAGGTGCAATACATCATGAGATCGAAGGCAGATTGCATTGTTGCCCAACAATAAGCAGTCTACTGAGAAGTGACTGCATCGCTGATGCGGTTGCGTGCTGTGAGAACTAAATCAAATTCGTAATTTGTAATAAAATTGAACGAAACTGCGAAACTTATTTTCTTGGAACGTTCAAATTTATCAAATTAATAGTTATCTGTCTTGTTTCTACACAACCGGAAGTGCTTCAATGATAGAAGCTTAAGTGTAAATAATATTTATACAGTTAAGTGAGCGTTTGATTTGTTGAAAGCATTTTATTTTTATAAGGAGACAACGTTTGATCTGTCACCGGAAGAAACGTGGCCACTCATACGGTAAATATGTGACTTATACGACAGGCAGATAACCTTGCAATCATAAAAAAACCAGTCCACTTTTGTAAAGCCCACATCTACACCGTGAAATTGCATCGACGATCCCGGTCTTGAGGTCGTACGGATCGTTATTACCGGCCACTTTATTTTTTTTTATCGACTTCGTATTTCCGTATTGTGGAAGCCGCGGAGAATTTTCTTCAGATACAACTCAGCTCGACTCGTATCAAGGCCGAGCATATAACTATGCACGAGAGGCACATTCGCAGTTTTACGTGAGAACGTTGCAATACAAAAATTAAATTTCGTACATTCATTATTCGTTTCTTAATGATAAATGTTGAGGTCGGCTCATTGTTGTACATATAATGTGGGGGCTGGGGTCTCTGGAGGTCTGAGACAAGGTAAATGTATCATTGCTTGTACCTTAGATCGAGAGAGGCGATCGTTTAGTCACACATACCACCATTCAATGGTAATTGCCGCGCCGTTGATGACGCGTGACTGACGCTTCATTGTGTCCTTGTAATATTTGTACAGCGAGCGCTGCGTACGTGGGACGTTAAAAGTAAACGTTTGGGAAACAAAAGCCGTTAATCTCACGGCAATCCTATTAGTTGTCGATAATGATATTCGATAGTGTACGAGCGAGTATCAGCGACATTAAAACGCTGTTAACATCAACAATCAATAGATATATATACAGCTCATGTAGGTGATGTTTGATAAGTAATGTTTGCGAAGCGTTATTGTAATGGAACAACATTTTTCTGTGGCGAGACAGTATACCACAGCGGCCAGCCCTTCACTGAAGTAGTGTGTCTCTGTCGGATAGCTGCGGCGCGTCGTGTTTTATCTGCTGTGACACATATTTTGCATTTAAGTTAAATTAATGCTTTTTCCACTGAAGTGTCTTACTGATGTTGTTTTATGGTTACTGTTATCAGTGCAACATCTGTAACGCTTTTAATTTTTAGTTATTTTAATACTAAAAAAAAAGTAAAAAAAAACTTTAATTTTAATACTAGTACTCTCATATTGTTACGTTCTTATACACTACAAATAAATGTATTTAGATAACATTAGTTTTGACTCAGAAACAAGAATTATATTTGATGAAATTGTTATAATTAAAAAGTAACTTAAAGTAACTTTACGCCTGTAATCCCCGAAGAGGTAGACAGAGGAATGTAGAAGACTCCCACGTTTCACCAGTTACTTTTAAGTCCCACGATGGAATGGGTTGTGAGACTACTAGAAAATCTAAATTAGAAAATTTTGTAGTGCTCAACCTCCCGTTCGGCAGTCGCACTTGCAACCAACACGACCAAAGAGGTCGGTATAATTAATAGAAGTAAAACGCCCGTACACTTATAAAACTATGCGGAAATAAATAGCTATAACACGTTGGCGGTTACTTGAATTTATTTTGTGTGAAGCGGAATTATTAAAAGAAATTTGGAACAAAACGATTTCCAATTGTGAGGGCTTACAAAAAAAAATTGAATATTTTCTATGTAGTTATCAAATAATTGTTTTTATTAAATAGGTGTTGCGTGTGATAGTCACGTTCATCATATAATCGGTGACGGTCAGAATTTGTGAATCATGCATATGGTTATGTTTTAACATTATGTTACGTTTGAATACTATTTTCAGTAAAGTTTTTTATAATATACATATGTGCTTTTGGATATAGGTTAAATGAATTGAATCGATTATTGCTAATTGAACTTTAAAACACGAACAGAGCATTCTTGTGACTACCTACATTTAATTTAATAGATTAAGTACGTTTAGTAAAAAACAAAATAGAAACCAGTATTGATTTTTAAGAATCAGACATCGAGCATTCGTTACTATAAGTTGAACTTGAGAATATATTTTTTTATAGCGGAAACGGTGTTTTTTTATACGAATTATGAGGCAATCTTACAAGCATCCTACGTTTTGTACTAAAATTCTTTAGCCGCTACATTTTGCGTTTAACATTCTACATATATGTTAATTGCTCCTTGTTTGGTCTGCATAATGATATTTTTTATTATTACATTTTAGAAATATTTGTCTTTATCTTTTAAATGTAGTTATACGCATTCTTTCATTAACATCTCTGCATGTTTAATTATAAGGAATGTAGAAAAATCACTTATCTACTTATTATCGTATGTTCAGATATGCTGAATTATTTAAATTTACGATTTTCTCTGGAAATAATTTAAGTTCAGGGATCTATTAAAAAAGCAAGATTAACTGGAGTCGTACTTTTCTATAAAGATCACTATTTTCGAGTGTGATTTATGTAAATAATTGACAACTCACATTAAAACAACAGTTTTTGACGACCGATGATAATTAAAATAAATAAATAAAACATTTAACTTATGACGGAAAAACAAAATATTTTCAGAGCTGTAATAAATGATTGTACGACATACATCGGAATTTCCTGTACTACCTTTTGGCAATGCGGTGTCAGCGACCAGTAATGGAAGTACAATGCAGCGATAATTAAAAAAACACAATTTCAGTTCAACGCTGCTCTTATAAACCAAAATGGCAATCGGTCTCATTATTTAAAAGTGGACTGTGAGAATCAAAAGTTTATCCGACTTTATCTAAGTTCAATCTCGGCAAGCAATATGTTTCTCAACGTACATTTAGGTCAGGCTTAGTGTTAATGATATATTTCTGATTATACGTCTACGTTATGATCGGTAGCGGTCTCGAATTATAAAAGTGTTATTATCATTTCGGTTATGATTAAGGTATAATTATATATGTTTATGGTTCACGTCTTTCACGATGAAACTGTAGTGTAGTTTAATGCAACGATGTACTATATTGATCGGTGGTTATAATATCGCTTAGGTAGAATTACAAAAATTATACATACATACATACATTCAAATATATACATAAATTACATACATAAATAATTATATCTTAATTTTAATATTAATTTAATTTAACTGCCTCGTTGGTCGTGTTGGTTGCAAGTGCGACTGCCGAACGGGAGGTCCTGGGTTCGATTCCCGGGTCGGGCA